>NW_010579143.1:39171-71142 GCF_000705375.1 Tinamus guttatus | reverse complement strand
TTTTCGGCAGTAAAAATCGGCCAGGGCCTGCTGTCCGCTTCTCCTGCCCCACAGCGAAGGGGAGGCGGGAGGAGAGCTGGGACAGCTTGTCTGGCTGCACTGAGGGGCATCCCTGACCTCGCTGCAGATGCAGGGTGGTCTGTGTCCCTGCTGGGGATGAGCAGGCCTTCAGTTCAGTGCAACTTGCCTGGCAGTTTTAGCTGCAAATTGCAAAGTGTGTGAGATGATGTTTGGGTGTAAAGTGTAAAAGGAAATTAAGAAAGCAAAAACTGCAACTGCAGCCTGGGCATTTGGAGGCAGTAACGTATCATGTGGCTAGTAGTGCTGTCCCAAACTTGAGTCTCTTACAGTTTTTAAGAAATTCAGGATTACTTGAATCTAGGATAGTGCTGGATCTCCCCCCTTTGCCTTAAAGCACACTTCATGTTAATATAATTTCAGAGTGTTGATAATGCCTTTTTTCAATAGCACCAGAATTCTCAGATTGTAACCCAGTTTTTCACATCACCAGCATCTGGTAATGTGACTATTTGGTAACTGTTTTTTGGTAACAAAGAATAAAAAGCAACCCCCACTAAATATGTTAAGTAGACAAAGATGCATTCAGAGTAAGGATGTTTAATAAATGGTATAAACAGAGCAGAGAAGGGGTAGCAGATAAAAAAAAATAGCTGTTCGCTTTTAATTTGTGCAGTTTGGGTGGAATTGAATAAAATGTTTTGTTTGCAAAGAGGTGACTCACTTAGAATTTTTGAAAATAAAGGCACAATAAGAATTATCTAAAATTCATACCAGACTTTGATTGCTAATGTTTGTTTTTGTAATTTGCATTGTCTGCAAGGGGCCGCATGCTGCTTGTTGTTTCAACTTACTGCTTTCAGCTGAAACAGTTGCAATTGTAAAGCTCAGTTAAGTGATACGGGGGAAAAATACTTAATTTGTGTTTCAGTGAAATGATAAAACTTCAGGAAAAGCCTATCCCAAAGGTATCGGTTGAAATCATATGGTTATTGAATAGTTCAAAATGTATTCATAGTGATTAATTAGTGTACGCTATTGATATAATTTTTCCTTAGAAAAGTTCCTCCACTTTTATATGTTTAGCCAAAACACCTACAGTGCTGGCAAATGGTCCATGTGTTTGGCATTCTTGGAAATTACTGTAATTACAATAATATTAACTAATTTCAGTCAAATAAGTTACCTGCTGTAAATAATAATTTCAAATCTTGACCTAGAAGTCTCTTTTTAAAAATTATTAATTTCTGTGATAGTAGGAAAAATTATTCTTACAGATGTTCATTCTGTAAGAATAGAATTCCATGTGTGAGTATTCTTTCATAAGAATATTCTTTTGTTGCTGTTGTTTTTAAGCCAAAATAGTGATAAATTAATCACTAAATTTAAAAAGTTTATAGTTAAAACTTCAATAGAAATTTAAAGTTGTAATTTTAAAGTTTTAAAGTTGGTGATTGTGGAATTGCCTGCTCCTCTATTCGTAGCAGCTGAACTGTGATAGTATTATTAGTGTTCTGTAAAGGAGTTGCCTTCCAAACAAATACCAGACTTTCAGATTGTCTTTCTTCCTAGTGCTGTAGATTCTTTTTAAGTAAGATCTGGCAGTAGTGAAGAAAGTGTTCTCTACTTTCCATAAATTAAACTTAATACCGTGGCTCCTATTCTCAAGATCATGTTCTGGGCTATACAGGGAGGTATAGACCGATACTGACACAATCGGGTCTTGCAGTGTGTATTCCCAGGAGAGATCCAGCGATGCGCATCTCTGTCGACCCAGATGGGATCTGTATATCTTCATAAACCAATCTCAGTAATCTAATGTAATTTTCTTTTAATTTGAGAAACTCTAAGGGCATGAAAGGCTATCAAGACTATATTCTTTGAGAGTTTGGTTACTGAAGAATTGGGGAAGGCAGGAAGATGGTCTCCTTCCAAAACCTGACTAGCTCCACAAGAACATCTATTGCTGCTTTTCCCCCTTCAGATCTAGGTTGTAGGACATGGTCAGACCTACCAAGGCCACTAAGCAAAATCAAGTTAATCACCAATTGAGTTTCTGTTTCAGCATCCTTCCAAATGGAGTGAGAGAAAAAGCCTTGCAGCCTTCCTTGAAGGCAAATATGCTTGGGCTCGTTTGTGAGGAAGTGTATGTCAGCACACCAATGGTGTTAATGGACTTTTATTTTTTTTTAAAAATTCACTTCAGTTTTATTGTTGCAGAACCTATAATAGGAATGGGTATCTGCTCATGAATATAGTATTGCCTGTTGGCCCCTCCAGTTCAGTCAGGCGTGCATGCAAGAAAGAATCATTAGCACATTTATGTTGTTGATTGTTGGAGTAAGCCTAGATAACATTTTTTTTCCAGTAATATGGAATAGATTCTGTTTCATGAGGATGAGAGGTAGACTGGAACAAAGAGTCGAGGTAAAACTTCATTAATACAGGGTTACTGTTGTTATCTGAGACTGATCTCATGTCTCTGGATTTTCAAGTTCTGCAGAACTTCTGAAAAATCATGCATGGAAGAACTCGTGTATAACTGCGTGTCTTTATCTGTGTCCTGCTAGAGCTGGCAACAGCCATGGGGCACTGAGTGCAAACACTGCAGCGAGACGCAGGATCTCAACAAGTAGCTCCTAGGCACTATGGATGACTCCATTATCTCCATGTTCTTCCCAGGAAGAATAAGAACATACCAGACTTGCCTGTGAGCTTTGTTTGAACCCTTTGAGGTGCACAAACATAATGTGGGCTTAGATTGGGCTTTTCAGTTCTCGTTTGGGGCTGTATGGAGAACCCTTGGGAATTTCTTGCTATCACTTGCTATCCCCGGCTGCCCTTCCGACTCAGCTTGTATGAAGTAATGGGGAAGCTGGTTCAGATATCCAGAATTGCCTATCCGGATTACACCATGCCAGTCCCCCTTGGAAGGAAGGGAGCCCCCATGGGCACCCCTGCAAGTTAATTGGGCTGATTCCCCACCCCACCCTAAACCCCCACTCATGTGAAACTTTCCTCTCCCTGCTCCCCCTTCCCTGTTTCTCTATTCAGGTGTCACCTCTTCCTGTGTTGCTTTTCATAGGACTTTGCTTTCTCTGGTCCCTTTGTTGTCTTTGTCCATTCATATCACTTATTTCTTCAAAAATAAAATAACAGAAAGCAAAAGTCAGAGTAGTTTTGCTTCTTTAATTTTTTTTTTTTTTTAAACTGGAGAGTTTAATGTCTTCATGAGATGTGCCACATTTGAGGGCCCTTGGAGGAGAAGGTGGAACGGCTGGTTTGCCATCTCTATTGCAGCAGAACTGGCCACCTACCATGTGTTCAGGTGGTGTGGAGGTTGGAGGCTTATGCAGCAACTTCTGGCAGATAACTCTGGTACCAGTTTGCAGTGCCATTGCATCAGCTGTGGCTGTAGTCTGTGTTGCTACTGCCGTACTGTACTTGTGCTTTGAGGTCACGCTTTATTGGGCTGTGTTAGGATAATCTGTCCTCGCTTAGGAGGACAGTGGTAGTTACGTTGCCAATGGTCCTGTGTTTGTGAGGATGAGGTGGAAGTGTTGGAGTAATTAAGAACCGGTTGTGTTCCTCTTTGTTGCAGGCCATCGATGAGCCTCCCTATCTCACCGTGGGCACTGATGTAAGTGCCAAGTATAGAGGCGCCTTCTGCGAAGCCAAGATCAAGACAGCAAAAAGGCTTGTCAAAGTCAAGGTATGTGGTTTTCCTTCTAACCAAAGAAAACCTCCAATGAAAAAAGCATTGGTATTTTGAAACGGAACATGCAGCTTCTTAGTGTGAAGACAAATAAGGGGCTATCTGTTCCTTGAAGACTGGCAGTGCAGTATTTGAAAGAAGAGTATGCCTGTTGGGGGCTTATGCACCCATTTCCTCTTCCCCCTCCCCTGCTGAATAAATACATTGTGTCTCTTCCTGCTTTGCTGTTTATCTGAATCCCAGATCTCTGCATCTCAATGCCATGGGGCTGACCTTTAAAATAACTGATAAAAATGTGACAAATGTTAAGTTTATGTACAGGAGAAGGCTATTATGAATTATCTAAGACTCCTCAAAGTAGGCTTAAGATAGTATTTTAGGAGCACAGGTCCCTGTCATTTAGTAGTTGCAGCTAGATAATATTTCAGGAATAAGATGAAACCTTGCTGTTTTCCAATAAAGACAGGACAATACTATAGAATAGGAAGTAGGAGATTTTACCTAATCTTTATGGTGAGTAACTATTCCTACAGTCAATATAAGCCACATGGAGTATGAGTAAAAATGTAGAATCTGAATAGAAGATACATATTTTAACATCCCTTAGAAATTTAATGCATCATTTATAGAAATAAAAAGAATAATTTTGGAGTTTGTTTGCAAGTAAGTGTGTATAAGTACATCTGCTTGCATTTAGTAACACTGCACTGTCAAATGACCTTGCATTTCTATTTGAATGGTACTACCCTAAGAGCTTCTAATCTGTGAGCAAGCACTGTTTTTTCTCTTCTGCCTCTTAACCTCATACAGCAGTGTAATAGGATAGGTTCAAAAACCCTTTTGAAGAGGAAGTTGGTGGTAATATACTGCAGAGTTAAGATATAAGATTATTTCTTATATCTACTGTAAAAAGTGTGTAGTGTGAAACATGAGCCATCATTATGGCTCATGCACTTCTGGAACCTGCTGTCATGCTGTGTCTGACTTTTGTCCAGCCCTTGGCCTGCTTTCTGACCCAGTCTGGGTGAAGTAACAGGGAGAAAAAGGTTCGGGTAACCAGAACCACCTCTTCCAGATTACACCCCCAACTGATGATTTGTGCCTATAGCCTCTCTCTCTCTCCTTTACACATGCTATCTCCAAAACCATTAGGGGAAGGACTGTTGTCACTTATTTGATGGTTAACATTAAGTACAATGAAAAGATATCAGTCTTAAATCTGACACCTTTGTCTTTAGAGGAAATTAGTGGTCTTTTCATTAGACATAACTATTAACTGCACCATTGAGTTTAAGCTATTAAGTACCTATATTTAAGCTGTTAAGCAATGGTATTTAAGTACAGGAGTTGTGTTGTGCCTAAATTAATTAAGTCTTAATTCCTTTCAGCTCCTTTAGAAGCCTTTTAACCTTCCTTCTTAGATGGCTCTTTGCACTTGAGAGCGTTTTCCATTGAGTAGTTTCATACAGATTTATTGCTGCCAGGTTACTGCAGTGTTTTGCAGAAGGATCTTGAAATGGGGTAGTGACTCCACTACGAATGGTTTCTGGAGGCTGTGTCTAAAGCTTTGTGGTTTTAAGGTCTTGGGAGATGCACGTGTGCCTATTTTTATCTGTGCTACTTGTCACTGTGTAACTTAGGGCAGTAAGGTCTGCAATACTTCTACTCCTTTGTAAACTATCGTGCTTTATTTATTTAAGATGTGGTAACAAAACCAATGTACACTGCCTTTTTCAACCAAGGGTGTAGGTTCCCTAAGCACAAATTCATTCCCATGATTTTTCTCAAAAAGCCTTTCAAAAAGTTTGTTTCATGTATAGAGTTCCTAAATATTACTTTTTGGCAAGATTCTTACCATTAAGTTCACTTTGACTGGATTCTTGGTCATGCATGCCCCGTATTTATTTTCCATGTGTTTAATTCCATGTTTCTTATGCCTGAGTCATCTTTGCATTAGTTTGTTCTTCCTTCCTTGTCAGGAATGTCAGTTTGCTTCATAATAGCAATTTTAGCTTGAAGATTCCATTTAAGTTTCATAACTAGATGCACTATTAAGAAGAGAGGAGGATGGCAACCATATTTTTGTGGTATAAACGAAGTAATTTTCAGGCAAATAAAATACTTTTTATCATTTCTGTCTTTACCCACTTTTTCTCAGCTTAATTTCATGTTTTAAAATACTTTGAGGTGTGCCTTAAGATACTCTTCCCCCCCGCCCCCCATCATCAGCCTAATTCCATAACCTTATTCAATTTTAATCAAGTGCAATACATTTTTTTTTATTGGTATCAATAGATACCATATTTCAGAGTTTAGTGGACACTGGCAAATTCTGTGTATGCTGCAGAATTCCATGTTTACAATGTAGATGCGTTATACAAATTGTCATGGAAAGGAGTGTAATTAATAAGATTGCCGGCACTTCTGAAAGCAGTTAGATTTGACTAAAGAATTTTGACATTAGGGCAATGATGGTCCACTCTGTCTTTGTAGAATCTGTTGCACCTTTTTTTAGAGAGATGCTTAAGCCAGTTTGATAGTTTCTCTGGAGGCACAGCGAGGACCATGATCTTCATCATTCTGTATTTTTCTGAAAGTTCTGAGGAGTAGGCAAAACTGTTTTCGGTGCTTAGCTTCATTAAGTGGAATCTACTGAAGCATCTTCTTTACAGAGCCTACCAGGAGTGTCTTTCAGAAGAAAAGGGAAACTGCAACTGAATCTAAAGAAATTGACCTGCTTGATGTCTTAATCTTTTACCTGAGACAGAAGATACTTTGAAACCCACACTGACAAATATCATTGTCGCTGCCATCAACTTCAAGAAAGGCCAGTAGTGCCACATTGCATTTGGAGTTTGAATATTTCTTTTAATACTCTTTTATTAATCATATGCATTTCCTCAAGAAGCTAAAGTGACTGGTATCAAAATCTTCTCCAGAAAAAGAGGCAAAGGCCACAAGGCCTCTTTAAAAGAAAACAGCCATTTTGGAATACAAAATAGCAAGTTATTGTGTTTTCCTTTCATCTTAGTACATTATGACTGGCACATGGTTTTGGATAGAGTTCCTCTTTTTTTCCTGTAAAATAAATTTAAGGGAATTACAGAAAGTCAATTAAAACAGATGTCTCTTAAGTCCGGATTGATATACTGGATATTCCATCTGAGTGGCTAGTGGCTACTGTTTGTCACTAACATTGGTTATTGTGCATCCTAGCTATGAACTTTTGTTTTCTAGATAAATGCCAAAGAGAGAAATATATATCTATATCTGTCAGGCTAAATTTAAAACAGTGTACTAGCTGTATTAATTCCTGCCCTTAATCTTTTATCTGGCTTCTGATTCATAGAATGATTTGCTCCTATCCAGCAGACAGGAAGCATTTGTTAGTGAGATGGTGGAGCTCTGAAAAGAACCTGCTTTCACTGTCTGTGTAATGCCATGGTTTTGACAAGCGACGGGCTAGTTCACTAAAAGTAGCACCTTCAAGTCGTTGAAGCATATGAGTGCATTTATTTTCTAGTCAGTCAAGGTAGGCTCTCCTCAGTTCTAGTTACAGGTGTTATTTTCAGTTGTTAGCTGCTTTCAAGGTCTACCGAATCTCCTAAACTGTCCTCCTGAAAGGGACTCAGTAGGGAAACTGGTGGCAAAGAACACTGCTCTGAAGCAAATTCTGCTGCTGCTGTGTTCTACAGAGAAACCAACTTCGGGCACATTTGTGAGCTAAGCCCTCATATTTAATGTAGGATTGCTATAGCTTAATTACCATTAGGCAGCTGAATCTCGTGTACATGTTCAATTATTGTGAATACTAGATAAAAATATCATAACCTTGGGGCAAACAAGTGTGTCCTGGTGAACTTAGCATATTAGGCGTGTGTATAAAAATGTACAGGTAGGTAATGACAGAATGTTCTTGGTTTCCCTGAACTTTTAAAAGCAGAGCAGAATTAAAACTTTAGGTCCAACTGATTGGGTGAGCCTGTGACTTCAGTTATGACCAAGTTAGTTTTCAATGAAATTGGAAGTGTCTGAAATAATCATAATCTTGAATTTCCAGGCGCTTTATCTGACGACAGAGCATGTAGGATTAGAGACGTTGCCAGTGACACAGGAAAATACCCCAGAAATTAATTATTGTATTTTCAAAAGCCCAAAAGACAGCAACCCGGACACTTAAGTCCTGTTACTAGCAACACATAAGCTTAGGCTGATGTGAACTGAAAGGCCACAGAAATCCGTTCTGGTTTGTTACTGACCGCAGTGTCCTCTACTGTTTTCTGTGGATCTTTCAGATGTGAGTGAGGGAAATGCTTTTTAACCTTCAAAAGCAGTAATAAAAAAAAATCCGGGATTAGGTGCAGGTTTGAACTCTACTTGATTTCAGAGTGTTGAAATACAAATATTTCTTAAAGGCTGTTTATGCACAGGGCTCTGAAGTTTCTCTTCTTGTTCGATAGTAGAGCAGAATAAAATCACTGAGAGACCTGAAGAGACATTAAACTTGTTGATAAACTGTTGTTTGTCACTTCATTTAGAGTTCTGCTGCAAAATGTTGAAAGTATTTGAAAAGATTCAGTAGCAACTAGGAAATTATCTCCCTGTATTTCTAAAATATATGAATGAAAGTTTCAACAAGCTAAATGATTATGGTGACTAATTGCAATACGAGAATAAGAGACTGTCTACTGACATCTGCATGTGTTTATGCTGTATCAAGCTGTATCAAGTGATTGTCAGTTGAATTATATTTTTTAGGTAACATTCAGACATGATTCTTCGACAGTGGAAGTACAGGATGACCACATAAAGGGTCCCTTAAAGGTAATACATTTGATTCATATTTGGAAACAATTTGAAAAGCATCCTTTTTCAGCATTTAATATAAATGTGTATGGGCAGAGATATGTATGAGTTGGAAGTGGAAGCCTAATGTTTTTACATAGGCCAAATTGTGTTTTGAAAGGCAAAACTGCAAAGCCGTAGTATACTCTTTCTGTTATCTTTTTCCCCTATAGTTAAAGGGGATGCAGCATATAAGCTGATTGTAAACCTCTCTGTTCCTCTCAGCCTTAAAGCTAAGAAGTTTGGCTGGCTTTTTTTATTTTTTTAAGTCACTGTTGCTTTGAAAAACTCAGCTGGAGGATTTGATGGGCAAGATCTTATACAAGAGAATGACATCACTCAAATTGGTTCTTGTTCCCCACCTGCTGGCAGGAAAGAATCAGCTCAGTTAGTTAGATTATTTTGTAAGAAAGAAGTTTTATGGGATACGAACACTTTAAAGGGAAACTGGAAGAAGTATGGTGTATATTTAACAAAGTCTTTAGAAATGCACTCTATTTGCTTAAATACAAAAGTTCAACTTTGCCTGTTTCAGAAGCCATCAAATGCTAAGTGCCGTTTGTGTTTTAGGTGGGAACTGTGGTAGAAGTGAAGAATCCGGATGGAACTTACCAGGAAGCAGTTATCAACAAGTTAACAGATGCGAGCTGGTACACTGTAGGTAAGAAGACAAGTTATGTGTTCGGGTAAAATCTCTTTATTTAAAAATTAGACTACTGACGTGTGGTTGTGGGTTTTTTGTTTTGTTCTCTCTCTCTCTCTCTCTCTCTCTCTCTCTTTCTCTTTCTATTTGTTTATTTTTAAGGATGGTGCAAGGTATATATCTTAGAGCTGCACATGTTTTCATGGTTTTTGTTCATAAAATATATGTGTATGTGTCACACAAATATATTTATTGATGCACACTTGCACACATGTACAGAACTGAATCAAAAGCCACCATGGAAATGTTTTTCCTGAGGAAGTAATTTAAAAATGATCCTTTTCGAGAACAGTTTCTTACTTATTTTGGGATCTGCAGATGCATTTTGTTAAAATGTACCTTTGCATTTTGTGTGCTTTTTGTGTTCTTAAATAATAACTTTCACTCCAGCTAGCAGAGGGTTTATGGGTAGTCTAGCAAAACCTTCAGTTCACGAACTCCAGGCTATAGGAAGACTCCATGCTTTCCAACTGCAGTCAGCCAGTTTCCCATGAATATCATGCGTACTTTTGCTTCTCCTTTATATTGTTGCTCTGGAGCTCTCCAGACCCCTGTTTGGCTAGGAAGTCACTCGGGGAGATGCTTAGGTGCTTTCTTACTGACTGGTGGGCAAGAAAGGTGAATAAGTAATTTCAGGGACTACGTTTTGCACTAGGTCTATATAGTGTGTACTTTTTGAAGTACTACGAAAACAGTTTTCAGTTATTTTTTTTAAATAATAAATCACGTGACCATACAGATACCAGATATAGGGACAGCAGATAATTATGGAGGAATTCATTGGGTTTTAGGCAACTGTTTCTTAGGCATTAAATATATTATTATTAAATATTCTGAAGTAAAGAATGGTCATATTTCCTTTAGAGAAGTAGTGCTGTTTTAAAATGGAACACTAATACCTATTTTCTGCTAATTTTAGATTTAGCTCTCCTAAGAGCTGCTATTAAAAAGAAAAAAAAAGTTTTTCTCTAGTCTCTGATGTGACATTTTGGACTTCTTATTAATCCATGTGGCCATAGGCAAATTTTTATTTCCATAAGTTTTAAACACATGGATCTTCTTTCTGATGCTGTGTACCTGTAGACCAGTCTGTCTTAACAAAACTGGTGAACTATAGAACAATAACTTGTTTTCTATCTGTATTATAGTCTTAAAGACATTACAGAAAAATGTGTTAGTACTTAAGAAGTTATATGTTCCCCTACTTGGCAAACAGCTGGGGAATGGAAAGATGTAAACAAGTTCATAAAACAAAAATCTTGTTAGGGTTCTTTTGAGATGCTAAGGCTTGATGCTGGTAAAGTGATGCTGAACAACCGAGGAGAGACTAACTGCTCAACAAATTCTGACTAAAGTCACAGTTCTTAGAAGAATATAGAATTGTGAGTTTAGATGTAGCCTTCTATATAAGCAGAAGTTTAAGGCTTTAAGGCAAGAATTTGAATTGTAAGTACTGTCTTGGTAATTAAAATAGAGGTGGACCAGATACAAGAGAACTTACAAAAAATGGGAGAGATGGTGTTGATTGTTGTCTGCATATGTGTATGTTTCTGAGAGCTCAAGTTAGTAACTCAGCAAAAGAATACGAGAAGATAGGAGTTTATACAGGCTAGATTTTGAAGGCAGTTGGCGTGAAGTTGCAGTTTTGAATCAAAGTAGGATGTGCCTGTCGTAAAACAGCAGCTTAAGAAAGAGGAAGCAGAGATGTGAGAGCTGAAACTGAAAACCTCATTTAGTAGATAAAAGCATGTCCACCTTTGAGAATTATTAGAAGTGTCATAGCTGATGACTGTATAATTGCTCTTAAAGAAGTGACGGTAGCAGTGGATGATTAAAATAATCTTTGTCAGGAAGGTGAATTGAATGCTTCTGAAATTATCTGTATAGGCCATGATGACTTTGCAGATCTGACTAAGTTCTGTTTCAAGGGATAGTTGTCACTAGCAAGTTTGAGAATTGGCACACTTTTCCAGCAGAGCTGTCCTAGCACTTGGCTGAGAAGTGCCTAATTACTTAGATCTTCAGTGGTTTTCTGAATAAAATTGCCGTGACTCAGTCAAACTTAGTGAAGGCACAGACAGTTCTGAAGTAGCTGTCATTGAAGTAGCATGTCATATAAGTCATTGCCCGATAACATTTATTTCACTTCAGAGGTAGCTTATAACATTTAGAGAAATGGTTGCACTTTGGAAATCCATGAAACTATTTTAGCGCCAAAGCATGGGGAAGACTGCTTTAGGAGCATCTCTGTATTTCTTGGGTTTGTCAGAACTGATTTAAGAGAAAAATTGTGTGTAAGTTTGTTTATATGCCCCCCCTCTTTTTTTTTTTTTTTGGTAAGTCATACTTTTTCCTACCTGAAGTTGGCAGTGATTTATTATTACATTAATTAGTCTTTTAACGAATCGGTGTAACGTGTAACATAGGCATTGTGGTATTAATAGATTGTGTCTTTAGCTTGCTTACTTGTCCTATAAAAATTTTTCTAAATCCAGTCCCACTAACTGGATGCTACTTGGACATTAATGTAAACATCGTTTTAGGAAAGTTAAGTGATATTTTTAAAATATGGCTCATCAGTATTCAATGTGAAAACAAATTTAATGTCATTGTCTATTAAATACACATAATTCTATATGCTACTTTTTCTCCTTTTTGCATCAGTGCATTGCTTTTTTTTCAATTATTTTGTAAGAAATACTTTTATTGACTTGAATATTTTTCTTTCATTTACACTTAAGTCTCTCCCCCCTTTTCCCCCCTTTTTCCCCTCTCCTTGCAGTTTCAGGGTAGGTATTTTAGATGCAGTATACTCTGGTGCTTCTGCTCAGTAGACTATTTCGAGGGTGTTTCCTTAGCTTAAATGTCATATGTGTTAATGTCATATGTGCTATGCTGGCCATACAAGTGGCCTGGGCAGATGAAGCTTTGAGTATAGCCTTGGAGTATATCCGTGTTATGGAGCATAATTAAGATTCCCTGGGATGGAAAAGAGACTGCAAGCAAATTATCCCATGGGTAGGTAGCTAGGTTAGGCATCCTAGCTCTGAATAGGTTTACCCTTGTTGCAGCCAGCTTATCCTTTGAAGAGGATAGGCTCTTTTAAATCCCTCATTATATAAGGGGACTCAGTTGCGTTAATTAACACAAGCTCAATTAGAAACCTGCTGCCTTCAACTTAGCGAAGGGAGGGTTTAATTACATGTTGACCACTTGAGATGCAGCTCCGCAATCCATGTATTCCCAGATAGAGTTGTTGTCCTTGATAGTTTTTCAACAAGTTTTCAAGTGAGAGGACTGCATCTGTAATTGATATTTTATACTATAATAATTGTTGAGTACTAGTTAATGATAAGGCATGCACTAGGGAACGGAGGTAGGAAATGATAGAGGCCTTTTGTTCATCAGTAGTAGTGGATTTTGTGCAGGGATGAAAAATTCTTAAAGCTGGGCAAAAGACATTTAATGAAAACACTGGTCAGGATTTTTCCTGTGCCTTTTTGCTTTCTGTATATTTCCTTAACTAGCAAATGTTAAAAATGCAGCACACCATTCAGAGTTCACACAAAGGTAGTTGACTGCAAACTAAACAGATGCAAACTAGCATTGTGGTTTTGTAAGGTGTTTCTGCTGGTTGATACCCTGTTTTTTAACCCTATTATTTTGGTCCTTGTTTGTCAAAGGGTTGCATGCGCTTGAATTTTAGTGAGACTGCCTGAAGCAGGCCCAGCAGTGATGCTGGTTGGCAGAAGGGAAGGCCTGACTGGTGGTGAAAGGTACACAAAGCCCCTACTGAAACTTTTATGCTAATATCAGGTGCGCTTGATGCCTTCAAACGAGGAAACTCTTAAAGCTCCCTTAATGTTGGGACAAGATTATTTTTTGTTTGTTTGCTTTCCTTTACATAAAGGATAACATACGCAGCTGAAGCCAACTGTTACAAACGTCTTTCCTATTGACCTGGTTCATTTTCCAGGGGCAACGGAGCTTGATTATAAGAGAGGTAACAAAGTCCAGAAGCTCCACAGTTGTTCTCTCATCATAGCCATCTTGCTATACTGTCTTAATTTTAACCACTATTCAGTAAAATCTGCCTTGAGCTGATACTGCTGACATTTTATAGATCTGCTAAATGAAGTGAACAGATAAAGGCTAATTTTTGAGATGGCATCAGGCTGTGTGGTTTTTTTTTTTTTTTCCCATTTTTCTTTCTGTCTAGACATCCATCTATATTTCTCCACAGAAAGCATAGGTTCCACTTAAAAATCATAGGAGTTTGGGGTTTGGAATAGTTGTATAACTATTGGAAGGGTCTTTTAAATAAATTTATTTCGCAGTTCTGACCTGCATGCCTTTTCGTTGCTGTATCCTGATCCATGAGTTGCGCGTACTCACTGATTACTTGGGACTCCATTTACCATATACGCAAGCATGGAGTACCTGCAGGGAGGCAGGAGCTTGTGTGTTCAGTGGTTCTGTGCAGCTGAGACTGGATGTGTGGTACTGTGCAGGTGCAGCTTTAAGGACTGGCTGCAGGCAGGTGTTTTTGCACTTCTTTCTGAGCAGTTTCTAGAGCAATTTCTTACCAAATGTCCTGATTTTAAAAAAAAGTTCTCTTTTCTTCCCTCCGCTCCTATCTGGTGACAGTATTTGATGATGGTGATGAGAAGACCCTTAGACGCTTTTTTTTTGTGTTTAAAAGGAGAAAGACATTTTGCTGAAAGCGAGGTAACTGGACAATTTTAATATCATTACATTTAATTTAGACTCAAAAAATCAATGTTGTTATTATCTTAGTCTTCAAGATGTTACTATCCTTGGTAGTAAAAGCGGTGGTTATGCAAAATGCAGTCTGTAGTGTCTAGCTTATTCTTTCTTAAAGCAAGAAATATGATTTGGCTTCTCCAAACTCTGCAAAGCTGGTATTTTGTATTTTACATTTTCCTTTTGTTTATGGTCTGTAGACTGTACACTTAAATAGTTATGTGATTACTGATGTTTATGCTGTATGTAAAACTTATCTGAAAGAAATTGGGAGAAAATGTCAGTACCATACATAATCAAAGTTAGTTTGTATCTTTAAACATAATTATATTCTCTTATTCTTTTATTTTAAGTAAATTGGTCAAGTTTAACTTGTAAATGTTTTGTAATAGCTGATAAACTTAAAGCCAACACTTTCTAAAGGCAAACTTTTAGTTGCTGGTACCTGTCATTTGAACACATTTATCATTATTTGGAAACCAATTTAGTTTCTTAAAGATGATTTGCATATTAAAATAGGCAAATATTTATAGCAAGTTTAAAGTAGTTGAATTTGGGAGTAATATTTATTCCTCATTAGGTAGGATCATTTGGACTGATGGAAGGAGTTGAATAAACATGCTAGTTTAATGGCAAACTAATGAAGTTTTCTGCTTTCTGATTCACTTATTATAGTCAGATACATTATTGTAGTTCAGAATTATACCTTATTATAGTTCAGATATCTTCTGAAATGGGTGTGTGTGTGTGTGTGTGTGTATATATATATATATATATATATACAAAGTCCAAAACTGAAGAAGGCCTGAATTTTAAGTCTAAATTTGGTTTGAAATTCAAATATTCTAATTATAAAAGATTGTACTGTTCTTGATTAGCTGTTTGTTGCTAATGATCCTCAGTGTGTGAAAATTAGACTGCTTCTGTTCTTTAATATTTTAATTTGGTTCATGAGTGTTACTCTAGTAAGCATTGTTGAAAACTTTAATCAAAATCTTTATGTGTATTGATCTACTTCCCGTTTGGCTGAACAAGGGCCAGAGCAGATTACTCTGTTAGATCCAAAAGAAACCTTTTAAATTCAGGTGACACCTACTTTTCATTTTATCATTGCTCTTTTCATCTTAGTTTTTGATACCTTGCCAAAAGTCACTGATAGACAAATCGTGTCACTAATGCTCAGACATGCACGTTCTGTATTTCTAGTGGTTAACTCCTGCTGGATAGCTACTCAGCAGGGGGAATTGCATCTCCTGTTTGTTTTGCGATTAGAGCTATGCCACATTATAGCTGTCTTGTTCCAGTGCTGCTTTAATTTCACTTCTGCCTCTTCATGTTTGTGTTATCGTGTTCTGTGGTGTCCAAAGCACTTACAAACATTTATATATTTACTTCAAAGTATAAAAGGATGGTTTTATTATCTGTATCAAGTTCAATTCTGCCTGATGCAGAATTTTTTTGAGACTCTAGTTGCTGATTCATTCCTAAATATTCTCAGAGTCCTGAAAATAGCCACTCTGAGAACTGTAATTAGAATAGATGTGTTTGTTTTGGAAGCCTGCGTGTCCCCTCTCAAAGAACAAGAGGTGCTTATACAGAAACCTCTGTGTCCCAGAAGCGTTGAAATTTAGAATGATGATATTTTAAATACGTTATGGCAGTCTTATAGAAAGATGATAACGGAGGCCCGTAAAGTCCTTCTGTTGATGTTGCAGCACCTTTGATGTTTATATAAAAGTTGTCTGTCTTTCTCTCCCTTTATCTTATTTTGTTGATAATAGCCACTGTAGTACTCTCTTTAAATTTTTTTTTGAAGCACTCTCTTCTTCTTATCTAATTAATAATTCGTAGTAATTTATAATTTGTCTTGTTTGCTGATTCTAGCATATCTTGTTGATCCACTTGCGGGGAATCTTTGTTCATTTTTTATAAGTGGGTGTTTGGTTAGTCCAATGGTAGGAAGGGGAGAAAATTCATCGTGTAAAGACAAAATGTTGCAGCACAGCAGAACACCCGATTCTTGGTTTTCTACCCTTGGATAGCCCAAAAGCAGCAATTCTGGGAGCGTTTTCTGTGTGTGATCTGTGGAAGTTAATTGTTTGGAAGAGGTGGGAGGGAAGTCGTTACCTTTTAAAAAAATAAAGCAGTCAGGTCTGTGCTATAATTGTGATATAATGAGAAAATCTCACCTTTGACAAAAAATAAGCAAATTAGACTTTTACATTATTAAAATAACTTATACCAATGCTTTTATATCTAAATGTGTGCATACGTGTATACCTATAAATAAAATATGCATATATTTTATTTTAACAGACATTAGACCAACTTCCACTCACCAATCCTGAACATTTTGGGACGCCTGTTATAGGAAAGAAAACAAACAGGGGAAGGAGATCCAATCATATGTAAGCTTAATATCTTTGTGCCTTCTGTATTGATTTCTAAGGATTTCAGTATGATCACATTTAATTGCTGTATATTCATGTTTTTAGTGTTTTTTTTGTTGTTTTTTTTGATAAAACAACATGAAGGGTTGTGTAGTACTTAGGTTGAAAGCCCAGTTTTCATGTACCACTGCATGCAAGAATCAAGTCCTCATCTGTAGTTAAAACGATAGTAACTGTCGACAAGAGGTTTTTCTTGTTTATGTGTGGCTTTATTTATTTTTGTTTTCTTTTCAAAAAAACAACATGCCAAGAGGAAATCGTAGTTATTGATACTGTACTACTGAGAAGTTTCTGAGTATATCCGTTGTATTTGTGTTGGACTCAACTAAATCAATCTTTATCTAGCTGATATGAGGTCTCTGTAGTAGGTACTATGATTCTGGAGTAGGCTCTTACATTTATTTACAAGGTCTCTGAAGAGCTTTTAGAAACAGATGAACAATATTATGGTTTGCAGCAAATCTTATTGATTAGAAAAATGAACTCTGCGTGTAGTGACTTGATTTTCTAGGTGCCTAAACTCTTGATTGTTATGATTTGGAAAAATCTATATTAAATATAAATACTCTGATTAATTCTGCTGTATCATGAGCATAAATTATATAATTTATCAGAGTAAGATGACTTTAATCAAGTTTCTATACATGTAGTATTGTAAATATTATACAAAATCATCCAGGAAATGTTAATTACTTTGTTGCTAGTGCTTGTAATGTCATGCTGAGAAATATTTGCTGAGAAAATTACGAGAGCCAGAAAAGCAACATGAAGTATAGTGTTTTTCTGTAGCCTTTTTTATATAAAACCTTTCAGAAGCGGATAGGGTAAAAAGAGGTTACTGAGGAATATCTGGTTATTTTGAACTTCAGGACTGAGATGGCTCTATTAAAATGCTGTTGCCTTGGAAGGCAGATAAAATAACTTCCGTCATATTGGAAGAGAATAACTAAGCACAGTAGAAATAAATTCATATCTAAAACTTGAAATGATGTTATAATCCCTTTTTTATTCCTCATTCTGTATATATGTTTTCTGAATTAGTAATACTGCTAATCCCTGAAATGCTAAGAAATGATCTTAGTTCTTCAGAAATAGTTCATGGGAATGAACTAGAGATAATCTTCATTTTGTATATAAGGGGGCACTTAATTGTATGTGTTGGGTGTGTGGGTGCTGCTTTATTTAAGCAATATACATACTTGTCTTATTTTTGAAGTTCTGAGGTGGGAAGGCTCTTGCCACACTCAGACCTACCCTTTCCTGCTCTATCTTTTGCAGCTTGAAATAAACATTCTGAATAAAACATAGAGGCAGCATAAATTCACTTAAATATTGGTTTGCTGACTTGTGATGTATTGTAGGAAAAAGATGACTGTATATAAGCAAGACTATGCTGGCTTATAGCATAGAGAGTGTGATTGCAGCTTCCTTGGTGTCTCGGGCAGCGTTGTTTTCTCCTGTTTCCCTAAGCATACAGGACATCACTATGGCAAACCAGCACACTGTTGTTTTCTTATTGCGTGTTGCTGACTAAATTGAATAAAAATGACAAACTGCACGTATGCTGCAAGGCTAAGACAGGTTGTAGCCCCTCTTGAGAGTCCTCTATTTCTATCTAGTCCCCGACCTCTTCCTCTTTCTGTAGGAAATGCAGGCTGCATCCTGGGGTTTGAGAGACTTTCATACTATATTTTAAAAGAAAATGTTATTAAAAGAAATTTTAAAAAAAAAAAAAAAAAAAGGGGGGGGGGTGTTAAAGAAAAATAATTCTTTTAGGAATAATGTAAATAATCTTGTAAAATTGAGGAGGGTAAAATGAAAAAAAAAAAAAAAAAAAAAGACCTTAAGCCATAAATTAGCTGTTTTCTGTTACACGAGTGCTAATTGTGAGTCCTCAACTGGCATTGAGTTTCGTACTCAAAAGGAACTATATGGAAAATGGAGGATGACTTTTAAAATTCTGAATTATGTCCTCACTAAGCATACTGTGTACTTTCTAGGAGCTAACCAGCAAAGGCACTAGCTGCGGCCCTCCCCCCCTCCAAAAAAAAAAAAAATCCATGAATGCTGGGCTTTTTTTTTTTTAAAAAAAAAAAAAAAATCGTTTTTAAAACCCCCTGTAAAAATTTTTTTTTTTTTTTTTTTTTGCAGTGGTATTGTGCATTTAGACTCCCAGTGTAGTTAAATCCAGATGTAACACTGTGCTAGACTGGAACAGCCAAAACAATGAGCTAGAGCCTTTATTAGTTGAGATATGTGCACTTTTGCCTCTGTGCTTACATTCCAGCCCTTTGTGCAAAGTTAAGTTAAAACTGAGTCATTGGAGTGTTTCACTGGCTGTTTTTAAGTAGCCGTTCCAGGTTTAATAGACTTTATTTTTTATATATATATTTTTTTCCTCTCTGTCTCTCTGTCTTCCCCACAATTCACCTCTCCCCCCACCCATAGGAGCTGTTTCTCTTTCAGGGATTTTGCTGTTTCTCAAAATGGTTTTATATTCTGTATGATAAGTGACAGCAGACTTGTAGAATAGAATATGACTGTTAGAATAACACAAAGATTGAGGAGAAAAATAGGTCAGTTAAGCTTATTGTGGTCCAAAAGTGACTGGAGCAGTTAATTTTTTGTTATTAACAATTAGCTTTGGATCACCTGCAATTCTACAAATTAATAGCTATAAACAGTGGAGTTTTAAGTTTTCTTCTGTTGTTTAGTCCTGAAGAAGAATCTTCATCCTCTTCCAGCGATGAAGATGAAGACGATAGGAAACAAAGTGATGAGTTATTAGGAAAAGTTGTATGTGTGGACTGCCTCAGTGTGGATAAAAAGAAAGCCCTGTGGTTCCCAGCCCTGGTAAGAGTTTTATATTTATTTCTTCATATATATTTATATATATGTATTTAGACAGCTCCTTTCTTTCTAGGCACCAAGGAAGTGCTTTGTGTGTTTTACATTTTTCTTTGCCTTTTTGATCTATCCATTTACCATTAATAGACATAATAGATTTCAACAGTATCATAGTAGTCAAACCATTTTATGTATGAATATTTATCAGAAGTCTTTGCTAACATGCCTTTAACTTTTTCCAAATGGTTAGAGCTTAATGACTTATTGTAGCTCAGTAGTGTGCCAAGAGGTGTTACCTAGTGAATGTTTAGGACCCTTTTTTTTAATGCTATGTAATTTTTCTGAAGTACTAAAGCTCATTGAGGGAGAAAATATAAGAAGTGCAAATAGAAAACTTAAGTGTTTTTTTTCCAGTTTCAATATAAGCATACTTGATAAATCAAATGGTAGGAAGTAGAGCTAGCAATAAATTTCCCTTAGAATAACACTGTACACTCTTAGTACAGGTGTTCTTTATCTTCCTTTGCTTTTGTTTAGAGAAAAAAATAACAATAAGCTTCATTTAGTGAAACAACAGTAGTAATGTAAGGGATGTATAAGTATTATGTATTTTGAAATCAAAGTATTTTCATATTTCATACCTACAATACTGTAGATTTTTTGCTAAAATGGAATTCTTTCTACCTGGCTTTGAATTTTGCAATACTGAAAGCATTTTCTATTAATTTCAGCAAGGCACTTTTTAGAAGATACTATACTGTAACATTTAGCAATTCTTAGTGTTATGCGGTCGGCGCTCAGTCCAGAGTTGCTACTTGCCACCTCCTGTGCCTTGCCAGCAGGACTTCTGGAAAAATGGGTGGAAGAGAACAAGTCCTTGAAGTCTCTTGTACAGCACAGGAGAGGACAGTGCAATCAGCAAGGAGGCGTTTGTGCTAGGTACTGCTAGGAAAAGGTGTTGGCTCAAGCGGGTGGATCTAAGCCATGTGTTTTGGTTGGGCTTGCTGGACTTGCGCAGCAGCCTCTAGGCAGTGTTCGGCTCTGGGCAGCCGCGTCGCGCTGCTCGGGATAGCTGTGGGCAGGACCTAGGGCTGACCGGGTTGTTGTTCACTCTCCTCAGGTGCAGCAAGGACATGTGCTCGTTTTTCTTTAGCTTTCACTGGGCAATTGGAATAGCTTGTTCCTCAAGCAAAGTTTTCTGCAAATGAATGGGAAGCAACTGGGGGAGAAAATCACTCTGAGCATGGAACTTGTTAACTCTGAAAATAGCTTATCCTGGGCTAAGCATTATTTCAGTAATCAGATTTATAGCTCTGCAAATCAAAATGTCGTATTGCATGCAGCTCGAGAGATTGTGCCAAGGAGTAGATTTATGCTGCAAATAGCTCTTTCTTTTTATTTTTTTCGTGTCATTTGCCCTTCATTCTATAGGTAGTAACTCTTTACCCTGTAAGCAGGGATCAATCTCTATTTTTATCAAAAAAAGTGATTTTGTTTTGTTGCTGAGAAATCTTGGTTTAATGCTATTTATATTATGGTTGACTGTAATTATGTGAATGCCAAAATGAAAATAAAGGCTTAATATGCTGAAGAACATTCATCCCAGATCTACTTTTATTTGGTGTTATTAATGATACAGTACAGGTACACTAGGTGTGTAAGCATATGCTTATACAGGACACTGTATAAAGACACTTTGCAAGTTTGAGAAGTTCAGACATTATTCTAAACCTTTATTAGGGAGGAGTATTCAAGATGAGAAGTGGGAACTGAGAACTCTAGATATCAGTCCTGTAACCAGACATGCTAAATCCTGTATTTAGAACTGTAGCAGCTGAAGTTTTGTAAAAATTGTGCTTAGGACTGACTGTGAATGAATGCTTTGTTTTTGTTCTGAAAAACCGTGCATGCAGGATTATAGTTAATTGTAATAATGGAGAAACAACTGCCAGATACCAGTATATATCAGAGAATCTGGTTTCATAAGCTTCATGGTATTGCTTAATTTTAATATGTACTTAAGGCTTTTTGAAACTTGTGGTAAAGAAGCATGTTTGCAGCATTTTCAGAAAATTGAGCTTATCTGGAATCATATCTCTCGTTCTCCTGTGATTTCAGAGATTCCTATTTTGCACAATTGGTATCTGTAATATTTTGGAGGATGGAGAATGGTTGCCTAGGGGAAACTTGATTCGGACAAAATGGAGGTGATACTGTGTGATGTAGGGTACTACAAGAGACTGTGGAAAGCTCTTTTTTCCAACCTCTGATTGTTTTTCTGATTTCTACAATCTTAATGCTGCCAGTAGCTAAAGCCAAAAAGGCCCTTTTTTCTACCTTAGAGAGCTAGGAGATTGCACCTGTTCCAAATGGAGGTGATCATCCATGTCTCTCACCTTGAAATTAAAGTACATCAGGCTATGTGTTTTACTTGGGAAGTTTTATCTTTGCAAGATTATTTCTTAGGAAGTTGTGTAATGCACGGAATTTGAAGTCTTAGGCTGTTAAGGCTTATTTTTATAGAGAAGCAAATATAGCCTGTGCTGTGTGGTATCTAACAGAGCTGTTGAATGCTTAAAATCCTGAATGGCTGGTGACTCCTACAAGGAGAAAGCAAACACCAAGCTGTCGCGTGGTGTGCTTGGTGGAAAATGTGGCTTTGGAAGCAGCTGGTGTAGGAAAGGAAAGCTGTTTGACTAGATGTTCTTAGGGCTGCAGTTGTGGGCAACTCTGGTGCCTTGGGAATTTATAACAGCTGGAAGTTTAACTTTCAGGGACTTATTTCTCCTCACTCAAGACTTACATGAATGATGATGGCGGCTGTTTTTCTGTCCTAAAACTTTAGGAGTACTGTAAATTTTTTTAACTTTCATTTCCTTTTTTTAATTAAATCCCCAAAGCTTTAATATTTTTTCGTAAAACTAGTTTATGTATGTATATATATATATATATAGACAGTGTCTTGTCTTAGTGTTAGATTTGATTATCTTTGAATTTAAGAGTCTATCCTAATACGTTTAAATGCATTTTTAAAAAGTGGGATTCATAAATTACATCCTGTATCCTTGTTTCTGAAATAGTGGGTTATGGCATCCTTGCAGTTTCTGGAAGTTTTGAGAAGAGGCAGCTACCTCTTAGGTGGCAGCATTTTGTGGAGGTTGAGTTCTTTTCAGGATGAGGAATAGAGTAAGCTATAAGAACTTGGCAGGTATTTAATATTTGTCAGGAGGCTGTTCATTCTTATGTTGCTGACAAGAGCTCAGTTCCTCCTGGACTGGGGGTAAATTCCTACATTCTGTAACTCTGTATTTTGAAGGAACTCAAGTGCTCTCATTTCAGTGAGCGAAAAGAACCCAAATGAGCCCAGAAGGCTGTTGAGAAGCAGTATTATGTACTCTGTGTTGTTGTTTCCTTCTCTCGCTAAACTTTGCCTTTGTAATATTTTTACAGGTGGTTTGTCCAGATTGTAGTGATGATATTGCAGTGAAAAAAGACAATATTCTCGTTCGCTCTTTCAAGGATGGCAAATTGTGAGTAGGAACGTAGAGGTTGCTAATTAAACCAAGTGTATTCCAGTCAAGTGGAAGTTAGTAAGAGATACGGTGAATAAAGTACTTGTCAGATAGTCCAACAGGCTCCTGTCAAGGGTTTTCTAATGTTCAGAAAACTGCCAGGAGGCTACGCTGTGACAAAATCACCCTTGGCCTTTCCCTGTCCTAGTAACAGGATGTATAAATCTGTCTTGGCTTTAATTTAATTACAGTAACTCTGACGGACGAATATATTTTTTTAACTTTGAGCACAGTTTCCTTTCCTATGCCCTGCTTTGGTTAGAGTGACCACTTTTCAGAGATATTGCCATAGGTTTGTTCATCCACAGAAATGAGTACATATATGTAATACTGGAGGAAACAGATAACGTTTTTCAAAGTTAAGATGTGTGCCTGTCTCAAGTTGTTAAGCTAGATTACAGCTGCATGCAATCATTTTTCAGAGAAGTGCTGCAATCTTTCTTTTCACTACATAAAATAGGAAACAAAATAAGTAAACGTAGGAACATCAGACTGACATTCACAGTAGAACAAGGAACTTTGTGTTCTTAAATACATGTCAGAAAGGGAGGGGCTTGACAGATGGCAACAGACTTTTTTATTCGTCCAGTTTTCAGTCTTCCTTCAAAAAGCTGGAACTGTGTATTCTGCGTGGTTCAGTTTAGCGGAATGCTTTTGCCAAAGGGATGTTGAAATATCTAACAATTCCATTGTAATTTAGCTCCTTCCTAACTCTAGGATATTACTTTGCTAAAGATGTCAGTGAGGAACTATGCCCACCCTAGCACTGCTGTAGTTTATAGACAAAGGAAAAAGGGATTTGTCTTTTAATTGAGATCTATCATGCTGGTATTTTTTACATCTGTGTGTGTATATAATATATGTTTTAAAATATTTATTGATTGATTTTAATCCGAGATCGGCTTTTATTGGTTGGGATGAGTTGGTGCTAGCTACCTTAACATGTGGGCTTTTTTTTTTTTTTTTAAATTAAGGAATATATTTTTGGGAGATGTCAAAAATTATGAGTTAGAAGGAGGAGAATGTTAGCGAAAGTCAGTTAATGAATGGAAATGTATGGTCTTCCAAAACTTTTTTAAAAGCTGTGTTTTTAATCCATTAACTGACTAATGCTCTACTGGACTGTAAGATTATAAGTGTCAAAGTATTCTTCATGGGCTTCTTGTTGTTAGTGCTGTCACATTCTTAATGATAAGCTCTGTATGGTGATATCAATTTAACTTAAAATCTTTTAAAGTAGTATTTTGTTTTCATAATTTTCTTTTCTAAATTTCCTAGTGTTTCTGTGCCAAGAAAAGATGTTCGCGAAATCAGTGAAACTTCACCAAAACCTGATGCTTTGTTAAAGCAAGGTAAAAATAACATTTCATGGGAAAATAATAGTGCTTGTGCATGTGTGGATTTGAACTTTTATACATAGACTCTGCCAGATGTTTTCATAGGTATTTGTGTGTCGTTTTTATGACACAAAGCCATAGGGGGTTTTCTGTAATGTAATATCTTGAAAGTAAACATTTCTGAAAATCTAGAGGTTCTTTTTGAATAACCTTTTTATTTATTTTTTTAATTTGGACATGCTAAGCATGGATATAATCGCGTGCCGGCTTTATAGATTAGTTAGTATTTGGCCATCTGCATTAGACCTTCATAGAGTGGTTTGCAAAAACACTTCATAGAGTGGTTTTTGCCTGTAGACACTAACATAATAATAATTCTAATAATACCTCTGAATAATAAAATATTCAGTGCAGAGAATGCCAGGCTCGTGTGGCTTGGCGAGGCACGTAAGCATGGGCAGCACAGGGATGTTGCTGAAGTTCTTTAAATTTGGGGTAGAATGGTTGATAACAGTCTTTTCTTTCTCCCTACCCCCTCTACTTTTTTGATTAGAAGATTTGGTCAAACGGATTTTTCCTGCCACGTTAACAAATGCTGGTGGTTTTTACAGCTTTTGACCAAGCTCTGGAATTCCGTAAAAACAGAACCGTTCCTAATAACTGGAAAACAGAACTGAAAGAAGACAGCTCCAGCAGTGAAGCTGAAGAGGAGGAGGAAGATGAAAAAGAAAAAGAGGACAACAGCAGTGAAGAAGAGGCAAGTTAGCAAACTGCGCAGATGCACAGCTCATTATAAATCAGCAAGACTGATGTTTAATTAGGTCTCAGTAGAAATACTTTTGTCTCTTAGCTTTTAAAGTCTTTACTGAATAAAGATATTGTATGCTAATGTGAGAATATCAATATGAAAATCTAAAATATCTTTGAGTGCACTAAGCAAAAATTGTATATATTCAAAAGGCTGAGTCAGTGGGAACTAATGGGAGGTAGGTAGAAATTAGAAGATCAATAGAAATTAAGATTCAAAGGTAGATCCCACTTTAAAATCTTAACCCATACTCATCCTAATACAGCAGCAGCCGGTGTCCCTCTCTGCTGGGGGCTGAGTAGGGTGCAAAAGGGTAGAGGTTGGTGTGTAACATTAATATATATATTTTTTTCTTTTAACTAAAAGAATAGAAAGGGCCCTTTGTTGGTATGTGCTTCTGACTGAACTTGTCTGCTAGCTGTTAAAGGGCTAAGCGTCTTCTAATTGATACCTGTGGTTGGAAAATATATGTTGTCTCTAAAAAGCTGTTCCTCATAAAGGATGTACAGTGCTTAAAGCAGTTTTGACAGTTTAAAACAAAGCACACACTGATATCTTTTAAAAAGTTGAGTAAAACTTGCAACTTTATGCAAATCTAGAGTGGCTGTTTCCTGCATGTAGTGTTTCAGTGTTGGAGGGAGGGCAAAGGGGATTTTTTTCAATTGGTGTAGAACATCAGGTTTGAAATGGAGATACTAAGTGCTTGGCTATTATGTCAGTCATGACCTAGATGGAGTTTCCAGTGTGTAGGTCACACTCTCGCCAAATAAACAGTTGGCTGCCTTTCTGTGGTAGTGGTTGCTGCTGCTCAGTGCTTTGTAGTGTACAAAGGGAGTAGTTTCGCTTCCTGGTTCATCTTCATCTGCTCTACTGCATGTTATAACAGTGTTGATATACTCTCCCCTCTGTGGCCACAGAGCGAGTTCTATGCATGCTGAACTCATGCTGCTGTAAATAGATTTAACATTATCTATATCAGCACTTATTTTCTCTTGGCTGCCCCACTATGTGCCTGTGACTTAACCACAGATTCCAATCCACAGGGAAGTCTTCTGCCTTTTGCATGTGAGGAAGCAGCTCTAAGCTGCTACTGACCTGTGTTCTTGACATCCTTGAGAAGTAAACTGAGCTAGGCTGGCATGGCCCTGCTGTTCTGTCCTCTTCTCTCATGCCTCTGTCCCTCTTTTCTCTCTCTCCAACCTTTCCCACTCCCAAGTCACTATGCCAGGCTATAGGTCCCCTTGTAAAGAAGAAATTACAGGTAGCTTGTACAGTGGTATTTCCCTTCTCCTCCTCTCTCTAACTTCAAAAAAATGGAATTTGCTGGTTTTATAGTGGTTAAAAGGGAAAAGTGAGAGAACTTTGAAACCTTTAAGGAAATGCCAAGAAGACTAAGTTGTTGAACCTCTCTTTTTATCCTGCTGTATTTCAGAATTGTTTTGTCACGTGATACCTCTCTGCCTGCCCTGGTGTAGAGAAGCAGAAGAGCATCAAGGCATGAGCTCATGCACTCCTCCTCCAACAATTTTTCTTTTGTATTCGAAGTATGGAGTGCTCTTCATGCTTGGTTTTCTAATTATATGTTCTTTCCTCCCAGCCACCTGTCCAGGAAAAACGAAGACAAGAGGAAAGAAGAAAATTAGTGGATAAAACTTTATTCCTCACCTGGCCATGAGGCTGGAAGAGGGCCTTTGGAATCTTACTTCCTTTTGTACCTCCTGGTGGTACTCAAGATTCTCTCTGTCCATGATCACTTTTTCTCTCACTAGGGTTTGAGGGCTCTTTCTGTGATTTATATTGTGACTGACTGACTATGATGCAATTGACAAAAGCTGCCTTCTGTAGTGAAGCTGTAAAAGAGACGCTGAACTATTTTGGGCCTTATGTCATTGTTATGGTCTTTCCTCGAACCCGACCTTTTACTCATTTCTTTCAGTGTTTTAAGGTTTGAGTGGCTGCACAGATGTAACAACTTGGCATCTCTCTGTGCTCATGTGTTGGTGGGGGTTTTTTTTTTTTTTTTTTTTTTTGGTATTTTTATATTTTACTTTTTTCCCCTGTCTGTCCTTTAAGCTCAGAGGTCCTTATCCAACTCTGACCAAAAGCTGCATAGCCAACCTTGCAAAGGGATATGTTCTGTTCAGTATCGTGGAAGCAAGGGGTAGCTTCTTTGTCCCAACATGGCTCTTCTGCTTCTAGAGCAGGTCATGTCCAGCCATAGTGATGATGAATATGAGTCAGTTTGTAGCTATGCAGATTGACATACAATCTATTTCTAGTGCTCATTCTCTCACTAGTTCTTAGTTGAAAAAATTACAGCCTTTAGCAATACAATTTGTAAATCTTTGGCCTTGTACCCTTTGTGCTTGGAGAGAGAGAGCTTCAGCACGTTCTCTGTCCAGCTTCTCCCAGCTGCCTGCGATGTTTTATGAGGCGCCGTCTCTGTGTGTGCTGGACATGAAGATTTCATCCTAGTCAAATCTTTAGGGATTTACTGTGGCATCTCCTGTGATATTTACCCCTCCAGTTTCTAATGTTCTGCTTCCTGATGAGCTAGGAAGCTTTTAAAACAGGCAAATTGATAATTTTTGAGGGGGGAGGCTTTGTTTGTTTGTTAGTTTTCCTGAATGATCAACATAATGTGTACCCTCCCTCCCTTCACTTTCTTCAGTGAGCGTTCTGTTCCTGCTGTGGCCTTTCCTTTTTTGTAGTTTGTGTCTATAACCTGGTGGTTATCAAGCAGCATTCCTTTGGGAAATCATTGTACACCTGCAGATTGTCCTGGCTGTCTCCAGAACACAAACAGTTCTTACTGCTTGCCATAAAGCCACCTATTGGGCCCTAGTCCCTATGAACCAGGACAAAGAGTGAACAACTCTTCAATTCATCACCTCACACTTAATGTATAGATGCTCTCACAGACTTTGATGTGTAAATCTGCTGTCCTTTAAGAATGGTGTCTGTCTTTCCCTTTTCTGCTAATCAGGCATTTTCATAAATGTATTTTCCTTCCAAATGGGTATGTTGTTGTTCCCATGGAGCAGCTGCTGTAGCATATTGTACTTGCACGTTAGTTTTTTTTTTTTTTTTTTTCAAATGGAAGATAATGGAAAGCAGCTTCTCTCCTATCTTTCCCATACAAAATCTGCTGATGGTCAAACATAGAAGGATCAAGGATTATTTATTTAGCAGAGTATTGAATTAATTTTCAAGGCATATTGCTGTTTTTCTAGGTTTTATTATCAGACAGATTTTCCCATTTCTTTTACTTTTGTGACATGGACAGATATATTGGTGGCTTCTGAGTGATCCTACTAGCATTATTTAGAAATAAGCCAAGATGGCAGAGTATGACATGCTTTCTTCAAACCATCACCTGGGAAACCTTGTCATCTTCAGTGCTCTAATTATTTAGGAGGTTCTTAAAGAACTGGGGTTCATTACTGGATGCTGTTGTATAGCCTGCACTGGATTTGCAGAGATTTCGAGAAAGTAAGAACACTTTGCAGTGGCGCAGAGTTTCTTAGAGTGCTTTTAGTGCAGTTTCTAAGAAAGATGATGTTGCTTCTGTTGGGAAAACTAATAAGAAGCATCCAGTTGCCATTCTGACACCTCTGTGGATTATCATATTGATTCTTATAACCACTCTTCAGGCATTGCATCTTTCAGTGAGCAAAGAACACAGCACTCCTGTCTCTTCATCAGCTTTATTTTAGTCTCATATTTTTAAAAAGCTGAAGTTGCTGCTTATACTTAGTTGGATTTCCTGAGATTCAGCTGTCTTTTCTATCCCCTAAGTGCTGTGTTGGGACCACCTTGTTAAGGCTAGTGTTTTCTTGCTTGTGAGCAATGTGGGAAAAGGCTTGCATAGGTGTTTCTTAACTGAGCCTCATGATCCAGGCTGCTTGAACCTGCTTACTAGCAGTGTTTATTTTGCCACCTTTGCCTGTTAAGAAATCTCGCATTTAACCAGGCATTTGTCTGCACTGTGGGCAGAGCCTGCATCGACATTCCTCAATGCTAGTGAATGATAATGTTCATTTTCCTTCTTCCTTCGTGATGAGCGTGTGCTTGGTACAAAGAGCTGCAGTTGTCAACTTATGATTTTTTCCTGCTGGAGCAGGTTGCTCCATGGTATGCTGCAGCCATACTAGCTCTTGGGTAGATGCTCATCATTTAATGTCCCTCACAGAGACCTTCCTCCTCTGTTGCCTCTGCAATGGTCCTGACTGTGGGGTATTTTCATTGTTATTCTTTTATTAAGTGCAGCTAAATGAGAATTATTTCGGCATATTGAGAATATTATTGACTTTTGCCTGCTTGCTTTGATGTGTCATCTAAGTGCATTTAATGGAAGAAGTCTAGAACTAAGAAAAAACTAATTGCTGGTAGTAGTTACAGCCTTTCTTGCTCTTACTTTGTTATCTATATCTTCGTTGAGTAGTTTCAACAGGCATCTCTCTTTTTTTCCTGTTGTGTTTAATAATAGCATTCTATTTCTACTGATCTTTTTCAAATGTTTTGGTATATAACTTTTGCAGTACCTTGTCTCTTTGCTTCTGGGTAGGTGAAACTTTAGTGTAAGGAGACTGCCATAGGGATGGAAAAGATGAGCACAATATGATACACCAAAGAAAATGTTTCCTGTAGATTTACCGAATAACTTCTATTAGTTGTGTTTTTAGAAACTTTATAGGTAGTTACTATTAAAGCAGTATGCAGAGAATTAATCAACTTGCAGTCAGCATGTTGTTTTGAAATAGCTTAGTCATAGGAATTTTTAGAAATCCTGATTATACTAGAAATAAAATGATGATGGTATCAAAATTACAATATTAACTGCTACTGGTTGTGGCAAGTGGCATTTCCTAAAGAAAATTATAAGGTATTATAAAGTAACCATAGTGTTTTGCCATGAAACTCTACTGCTTATTTTTTCTGAGTAGATCTAATGCAGAGACTTATTACTGTAATGAACTGAATACAAAATATTTGTTGTTATTTCAGTTCTGGGATTGATCCTGCTCATCCGGCATTCAGCTGGTACCTCATGGCAGTATGCATGCAGTGTCTGGCTGTGGTTTGTCAGTACTGTGGATTAGAGCTCCTACAAAAAAAGTGCAAGCCCAGTTTTATCTTCCCCTTTGTCCCTGAAAGTGACATAGTACATACAGATATTAAGGAATTGCTTAACTACAGGAGAATTGGATTTGATCTGATAAAATCTCTTGACCATTAAACAGATGTCTCCTAGAGTACTTTTTGCCTAAATAGATAAAATCGAGAATGCGTCTGGATTTATGACACTCCTTATGACACTTCAGAGATCTGCTGAAAATCCTGTTTGGATGTGCCTTTACATTTTTATATAAAAATTTACATTTATATAAAAAGTCTTTCTGAACATAGCTTTTAAAACGTACTTCCATGTGGCATAATACCAAAACCATATATGTCTTAGCAACCGGATGCTACAGAGTAAGACGAGTTTCAACATTTGAACCTAAATCAATCACTACACTTCTTTGCTTAATGAAACCCTATAGTTCATAATGGTAAGTGATATTTTTCTTGTGTGCGTTATTTAAAACAGGAGGAGATAGAGCCTTTTCCAGAAGAAAGAGAAAGCTTTCTTCAGCAATTATACAAGTTTATGGAAGACAGAGGTAATTATGATCTTTGGCTTATATCTGGAGATAAATACATTACATAACAATACATTAGGATTTGAGTCTGTGATTTATTAGTGCTTTGCAGTTCATTTTTGGAAACAATGAGGTGGTATTTCTTGCTTCTGGCTTTTCCTGTATACTTGCAACTATGTAATCAAGCATTTAATGTCTTAAGTAATATTAATGTGTATACTCAATAACTTTAATAAGCTAAACAAATACATTCTTACATGATCATAAAAAGCTAGTTTTATTTTGTCAATCCTAGTAATTTAAATGCTTGTATCTTATGGATAAAAGTTGGAGAGGAGAAAAAAAAGACATTTAACAGTTAATGCAGTTAAAAAAAAAAAAAAAGTTAATGCAGTAAACCAAGCTTTTATACGTTGAAAGAAAAATACAATTTCTTTTTTTCTTTTTTGGAGGTATGTTGCCTGTATTTACATGTGTAGCTACATTAGTACTGTAATTGCATGCAAAGATGAGCTAAGAGTAATTCTACTTTGCTTGCAAGAGATAATAACGTGGCAGCTAGTACTGCTGGTGTGCTGCTGGTACACCAGCACAGGAGGTTGCAACTCTTTGAAGCATTATGGGATTTATTTCTTGGGAGATGTGTTTTACATTCTAGTGAAAAGATTACACTGATACTATTATGTGTAGTATTTTTATTGGCTAAAACGAAATTATATGTAACACGTAGCAAGAAAAGCTGAATAATTTGTGCATATTATATTGTGCTACCAGGAAGAATGCTTATATAGGAGTTAAATGACATCACTGAACTGTGGGGAAAAGGATGTAATAAAGCTGGGTTTGTTCCCTTTTATGGAGAGAACGTAGCAGAGGCACAAGGTGATGTGTTTAATTGTGCAGTATAGTATAGGATATGAATTTTGTGTTGTTCTGAAAAAGGAAATTTCAAAATATTTGTTACTGTCTTTGTTCACAGGGACTCCTATTAATAAACGACCTGTACTAGGATACAGAAATCTGAATCTCTTCAAATTATTTAGACTCGTACACAAGCTTGGAGGATTTGATAATGTAAGTATTAGTGTGTGATCCATAGAATCTAAGGGTGCTGATTATTTTGATTTAAGTAATGATAAAAGACTTGTACAGCATTAGGGAGCTGCAAGATGAAAATTAAAGATGTCTAAAACTTATTGTAGCTTTTACACATATATTTGGACAGGAACCAGAAACTGTAGGAAATTACACATATACTCAGAGTGTT
>NW_010579143.1:7523-39157 GCF_000705375.1 Tinamus guttatus | reverse complement strand
CATAAAATCAGCCAGTATTTTTGTTTTTGACACACAAATATCTGTGTGATAAAGTTATCTCAGCCAGTGAGAAAACTCACTACTTGGATCACTTACCTCTGAGGCTTCATTAAGTTGTGGTTTCTGTGGGGACCTTAATTCCTATCTGTTGTGGATAGCATGTAGTGTGCTGGCTGGGATTAGTGGAATTGTTCTTGAGGCAGTAATTGAAATAGTTGGAATTCTTGGCCAAGCATTTGCTGCTTTGAACTTCTTGCGATGAAGTCAGTTTGTCAGTTGAGCAGTATACTTATGTGCTGTCATCGTTCTGCTACCCGAGGAGATGAGAGGAGAGGATGGTGTATTAGGGTATTGCAGCACATTCACTTTACCTTCCCGGGTAGTTAGAAATGAACGTGTGGTACTGCCTACAAAACTTGGACACCAAGAGGCATGTTAAAGACATAATGGAGGGCTTGAGTGTTGCTAATGCTTTGGATCCTTTTTTTTCTTTTAGATTAAAATTCCAGTTCTGATAGTTAAAGTTTATTTTAAATATAAAACAAAAATGATGTACTTTTTTTTTTTCCTGTTCTTTGTTTTATTTGCTTTGCTTTATTACCTCCTGCAGAGGAAACCTGCTGTGGTTTACTAAAATAAAAAATGCTAACTTGCTTGAAAATACTTAGTGGACTGCACTTTGCATTACAGCAAAATACTGTGTGATAAGAAGAAATTTTATAGATCAGAGGAAATGAATTATAACTATTTTTCAAGGTTATAAAATGTTATTGACTTATTTGCGCGTTAGTGAGTTAACTTGGCAAACATGCTGTAATTTTTTCTTTCATAGATTGAAAGCGGAGCAGTGTGGAAGCAAGTTTATCAAGATCTTGGAATTCCAGTGTTGAATTCAGCTGCAGGGTACAATGTTAAGTGTGCATACAAAAAGTAAGCAAAAAAGCTGTGAAATTCTTGCTAAAACAGCCCTAATTTCACTAGTTCTGTTCACTAGATTTTTCTGTGTGTGTGTGGTGGTAGCAATAAAAGTAAAATCCATACTTTTTGGTGAAATTGATTTTTTTAAAAAAAACTTTAGGCTAATTGCTTATGTCTTGCCTCTGTTAGTGTGCTCTTTCTTGAAAGCAACTAGGTAATCACTGTAATAAATTGGTATTTTGGAGTAGCGTTTCCTGTTTTATGTACAACATTTAAAATATATAGATACTTTTGTATTTTTTAACTTTCCTTTTCACTGAGAAAGAAGAGGGAAAGGAAATGCAAAGTCTACTCAGTGAAGTATACAGTCTTCTACTATGTATTTGGTATAGGCAAGCAAACCCTGGTGCTGATGTTAATACATCAATGCTGATCCATGAAGTCTGGAAACAAAAAGAAAAAAAAATCCAAGGCTACATTTCAATTGCTGTTTTCCTTAGTTAAATATTTAGGGTTGGTGTTAATGATGTTTTAGAAGTTTTCAGAAGTCAAATATGAATTCAAAGCTTTTCTGACATTCTATTTTGTTCATTGCCAGAATTATTTGGTTTGTCAGTCTGTCATGCAAGTATATTAACACTAGAGTAGAGGACAGAAAATGATGCCAATCTCACTTCAACCAAGCAGAAAGTGCTCTACACTGTGAAGTCACTATATATTGGTATATTTCAAGCAGACTTCTTTTGCTGTATATTTTTGGTTTTTTTTTTCTTGTGTTGAGAGTTTTTTTTACTATGATTTCTGACTGAAATAAGTTATACAAGCATTATAACATGAATCCTATGTCAAAATTAATAAAAAATTAAGAATCTAATAGTTTATAAAATCTAGTATAATAATTTAATCTTTTTAGGACACCTGGAAAAATGTCATTTGTAATTACAAATTTATTTTTTAAGTTGATTTGAAAATTTATTCAGAATTAGAGGTGCTTATTATAGGACTTGTTCATTATCCATGTAATTTGAATTTCACTTTTCTTTTGTCTTTTTTACATATTTTATTTCTTTTCCATAGTTTTCTTTACAAATATATATATTTTGTATTCTATTTTACTACTAAAAAGCTATTTTTTTTACATTTTAGTACAGGAAAAAAAAAGCAAAGAGCTTGTAAATAGTGAAGTCTTTTTTGCTAAAGTCAAAACTTTTTCACAGAATGCAACTTTTCTTCCTTCAGGTATCTCTATGGCTTTGAAGAATATTGTACATCAGCGAATATTGAATTTCAGATGGCATTGCCAGAAAAATTGACAAGCAAGCCTTGCAAAGATTGTGAAAAAGAAAAAGAAGCAAAGATGCGTGAAGATCAAGAGCAGGATGTAAAAGAAATAAAAGCAGATAGGGAGGAGCACAAGCAGGAAGAAGTAGCAATAGGACAAGAGGAAGAAAAAAAGCTGTCTGAGAATGATAATGAATGTAAAGAGAGTGATAAGACCACCATTCTGGTAAAATATTTACATTTCAAAACATTTATATATTAAAAACATTTATATCGTGTTATATCTCTGATAAATTGAGGCAATATGATAATCCTGACACTGTGATGGAAATCTATGTCGTGGTTTTTGAACAGCTCAAAAGCTGCTGTAAGTAATAATTTAGAACTAGCTTTATCTCCGGGTGCCTGTTTCAGAGGATCATGGTGTCAGAATGTGTGACCTGTGAGGAGGCAGCTGCTACACTCCATCTCTTTGGGGCCTCCCGGATCAGACGGGGACCAATTTATGTGCTGCTTTATCCTGACCTGGGTAGCACATGCTCACAGCTACCTGCAGTGCTTAGGCTCTTATTTTGCATTTGGCCTCACTTGTGAGTCTTGCAGTGTAAATCTTGCGTTTATTTCTCCAGTCCTGCTGTGTGAAACACACACATGGGGGTCATATACTGTAAACAGTGCCTTAATGAGAGTTGTAGTAATCTGGAGAGGCAAATGGTTGTATCTTTGCCCAAACGCCTGAGTGAACAGCGGGTTTTGGAATCCAAGCTGATAAGCTAAAGTGCACACAATTTGCACAGTGGAGCTGCAGCCGTTCGTGCTGGCACGCAGCGGTGCCATGGGGCTTCTGTGGGCCAGAGGCGACGAGCCCTGGCCCTTCTGCTGGTACCGGCTCTGGGCAGAAGCGCAGCTGGGCCAGTGCTGCAGCTGGCGTGCCGGTGTGCCCTCTGGAGCATTCGCTGTAGGGATTGCTCTGCAAGCCACGTTTGAGGCCCCCCTGCCTGTGTCATCATGAAAAAAACTACCTTGGAGAGTGGCTGAGGCTTTGTTCAAAGTTTGTTATGTTTAGGGTGAGATTCTTCAGTGGGAAAAAGAGTAAGGGGAAGGGAAGAGCTGTCATTTTAGAAAAAGTCCTACTTTTTTTTTGGGGGGGGGGGCGCTTTTTTTTTCCTAAATCCTTTATGTTTTTATTTAATCTTGTAAATTGATTAAAATATTTTATTATCCTAGGGAAACAAAAAAAATCTGCCAGATTCTGCATATACTCAACCTGAGCAGGAAAAAGACTTAAAAGTAATCAAAACTGAAGATGAAACCAAACTGGAAGATAAGGATGAGGAAAAGGTTAAAGCAATGGAGTTTCCTAACAGAAATTTAGATGCTGAAGAAAAAGAAAAATCAGGGTAAGAGACTCTGTTTAAAATCAGTTAAGGCATCTGTTGTCTGATCATTGAGTTTTACTGTCTTATAATTTGAACTTCAGATCTAACATCCCTATGATGAATTAGACTTCTGTCTTCCAGAGATCTATGTGAATTCCTAGCTTTACATGTCATAGATAGTCTTACTGAAGTTTGTAGGGCTAACTAAAAACAAATAGAAAGTGAAAAACTCTATGTGTTTTTTGCAGTATCTAATTCTAAATATTTATAAACTGTATGAGCAAGATAAAGGTATAAAGCATAGGTAACTTCATCTGGTTTAAATGGGGGATAGGGGCAGGAGAGGGGATGCAGCCGTTACTAGTAGTCTGTCTAACTGATTTTGCTATGTGCGTATCCCAAACTGGTGGTTTCCAGCTTTTGCTGTTGGGCAGGGTAATGTTGCAGACAGCATGGGAAGGGACAGACACAGTAACAGCTTCTAGTAACGGCTTCGCCATTGAGTGTGAGTGCTATTGACGGGAGAGTCCCGTGCAGTCCTTTAAATAGGAGGCTTAAGGAAAAGAAGATTGAGGTAATAGGGATTGTCAGGGCCATGTAATCAATGGATGAAGCCTGCAAGTGATCTCTCAATTTATGAAATGAGCCAGTTTTTGTGCTTCAGCCCAAGAAAGTAAAAGTGCGTTAGTTATGGCAGACAGAAAAAAATAAAAAATTTAAAAAGAGACTAATAATTTTCATTAGTCACCAACATAACAGCTAATATGTTTACAATTAGACTTGTTGAGCATGACTTTGAGTAAATGAACAAGAACACAAAAAATGGCCATTATGGGTCAGATCGAAGGTCTATCTTAGCCCAGTGTCTTGTCTCCAAAGGAAGACAGCACTAGATACTTAAGAGAGGCTGTTATAATAGGGAAAGTAGATAGTTGAAGGAACTTCAACTTTTGTACTTTTCACTTAAACTTCTCAGTCTGTATGTTTTTATATTTAATACCAGCTGTTGCCTCATTAATTCCCTTGCCATTCCAATGGTCTTTGCTACTTAGTGATTTTAATGAAAGTAAATGATATTTAGACATAAGATTGTTCTCTCTTAATAGCGAAAAATCTATAATTAAATATCTTAGTTTGGTGTGTTGATTTTTGAGTTCACTTTTATTTTGTTGTTAATCTTAAGGGCTTTGATTTTGATATAATAGGTTTTGTGAGTGTCCTTCTGTAAATGTTTGTCTTCCTATAAATTTTCAGAGAGCCCCAGCTGGAAACATTTTGTAACTCATAAATGTAGAGTACAGGAAAAAATGGGTTTGTTTGAACTCAAAAGAACACACTTCTTGTGTATGTGTTCTCACTTGTATTGTATTCTATGTGAATATTTCTTACTTGAGATAGAAACCAAAATTTGTTAACATACCATTTTTAAGATTAACTAGGTTATTTGTACTATAAACAGTTTGCTGAACTTTCAAAATTCTTAAAGACACAAAACATCACATTTAAGTAGGTGGAAATCTTTATGCTGCTTAGAAAATAGCAGTTTTCTAATTATTGTATATTTATATATGTCCACACCAATGATGTTATTTTCGGTGTCTATTATATACTTGGAAAGTAGGGCAGCTTATAACTGGCCATGGTACTGCAGAAAAAGATATTTATAATTATAAATTCAGTAGTCATGTTCTTTTTTTATTATTATTATTTGTTTTTAAATTCTGATTTGGGTCTATTTAGGGTATTTATGACATTATAGTGTTTTGGGTTTTCTTATATTTTCACTTTTTTAAAAAAACAATCCAGGAAAAATGACTTTTTCCTTTGTTTTTCAAAATTCATCCGATTGCCTTTCAATAAATTATCTTCTCTTTCTTTCTTTTTACTTACACAGTGCAATCACTTCTAACTAGTATTTTGCCATAGGGATTCATGAAGTTTATAAGATACTGCTTTACATAGAAAGGAGAGCATACCTGTAAAAATAGATTGAGATGTCCTTGTTGTGGTCACTGTTGGGGATATGTTTTCAAATTGTTTTTTAAAGTTTGGATAATTTTTTAATAGAAGCTAAGAAAATCAAGGGCAAGAGAGCCTTCGAAAACTTTATAATAGATACAGGTTTTGAACTGATGTTCATTAGTGAACATAGTGAACTGATGAACATTAGTGAACATTCACTAATTAGTTCATTAGCAATTAGTTAATTGCTAGTTAACCAGTATTAGTAAGATTTTTTTTTTTGGCTGATTAATTAAACTCTATCACTCTTATATTTTTCCCTAAAACATTGTGAACAGGCCTCTGTCAGAAACCTGACAGGTGCAGTGAGCAGAATCGTGCTTTAAAAAAACAAAGCAAAAGTTGCCTTGGCCTAGTACTTGCTTTCTGAGGTCACCCAGCAAGATCTTTCCAAGTAGTCCAATAGTAAAGTAGGAGCTAGGGAGTTTAGTTAGGATGGGCATTGTTATGTGGTAGAGTTCACTAGGGTTTTGGTGGCTTACCTGCTATGCTTGTGTTCATGAGGGATTTAATTTGTACAAAAGTTGTATTTTCTAGAAACACTTGATAGGTATTTCCCAAAAGCAACTTGCAGCAAGGTTATGCGATAGTCAGAAGCTCTGTTTTGCATGGGGGAGATAACAGCTCGTTAGAGGCAACATTGTCTTTAGTTCCTTGTGTGTCAACATGTGCGGTGGTGAATCTAGATGGCAGCAGGAAGGCTCAAATGCTCAGGAGAGAGGGAGGGTTGAGACAAATAACATGTCCCTTAACTACATTATATTAACTACATTATAGAGATTTCTTTCTGCAGTCTGATTTAAGTTTTGTGTGGCACTGATCATTTGGGTTGGGAGAAGGGAGGGAAGTGCATCTTGCTCATCGCGCAGTTAGACTCAAAACAGATGTCTGTGCCTAGACCGTGCGTATGAGTGCAAGGACATGTTTGTAAAACTTGCATAGGTTCAGTCACACAACATGTCTTTATACCTAATTGTGGTGTATGTCGTGCTAGTGTCTTCCTGCTACCTTTGTGTTGAAAAGAAGCTTTTTTACTTTTTTATAGTCGCATTTTCAGATACTGTCCCTAATTGCCTTTTTTTTTTTTTTTTTTGGAGAATAAATATACATGGGAAATGTATTGATTGCTTTTGCTGTGGCAGTAAAGCCCTAATGAAAGGGTAACAGTGTGTCAGTGTCAATGTACCTGTGGGGCATACCAGTTCTTTGCCTTGAGTAGCCTGCAGTCACTGCAGAGTTATTAACTGTGGTAGTAGATGTTTTCAAGCTGAGTGCAAATGAGTGCCGTCAAAATGAGAAGCTTCATTCTCCTCAGTGAAATTTCTAAGCCACCCATCACCCATGTGAAGAATGTTTCAGAATATTTAAGAAATGTGGTTGAATGCTTAGGAGCCGTAACATGAGACCCTTTCACTTATCTTGTAGATAACTGTGTGTGTTCAGGCAGATTTTCTGTGGATGTAGGCAGAAGTCCTTGGATCAATAACATGGAGTTCTAGGCTTTCCTTTGTGAGTTTTGAGAGAAAATAAATATTGATATGTTTATTTTTGTTTTTTTAAAAAAGGTTTAAAGTGAGACTCTAGTATCATGGCATGATACCAGCTCTTAGTGGTCTCTTCATGGTTTAGAAAATACCTCTATCTTAATTCAGCTGTGATTAATAAAACCACAGAGGATGAAGGAGACCCAAAACTTTCTAACTCTATTACATGAGATAGAGGTTAAATAATGCTTTAGGATGAAAGGAAGGGAAAAGGGGTCAGAAACAAAAATAGAAGCTAATTGCTCAACTTGAAGTGTCGATTACACTGGAATTTTTTTCTGCTAGTGGTGCAATTAACTGTAATAACTTAATTGAAGCAATAATTGAAATAATGTTGCTTCCTCAAGTTTTAGAATAACCCTTGAAAAATTACCTTGCATTTGCTAACTCATCTGCCAGGTGTGTGTCAGCGTGGCTTGTCGGGGAAATGTGTTGGAGCACGTAGAGGTTTGCTGCCAGGCAGGGATTCTGGGAGGCTGATGGAATGATGAGAATCGCACCTTGTCTTGGAGGCCGTGTGGGCTTCGAGACAGCTCCGTGGCTGCTGCTGGAGACTGTGGGCTGAAACAAGTTTGTGTGTTACTGGAGCTCCTTTCAGTGGTGTGATAGCATGCACTATTTAGTTTGTTAATATGCATTTGATAGTATGCCTAACTGTTGTTTTTTACTGTTTTTTTTTCTTTTTTTTTGTGGTCTGCCATATGTATTTTTTTGAATGCTTTAAGCATTTTGAACCTTTAGACTATTTTGCAGTGTTCTTTGAATTTGATGATCTGCCATGCTTGTGTGATCTAAACCCTTTAGTAATTTTGCTTTGTTATTAACAAATGTTTTTTGAGTTCTAATTCATTCATTGCCTGCTGGTGAAGATACATGCTGTCATTCTGGGGGGTGTGCGGTGGGAGTGTTCTCTAACCTGTGGTTGTAATTGAAAATGCTACCAAGTCCTAACGAGCTTTGTGGCGTTTTCTGGTTTGGGCGAATGATGACACCTCTGTTTCTGTGTCTCTTACTCAGTTTGCATGTACGGTGCTGCCGTCCTGTTGCATCTGCTGTTGCCTGCGCCGTTCAAGTTGTTGCAGCCTTGGGGTGTTCTGTTTATGTATTTTTAGTTGTCAATGTTTGCTGCCAAGATGATTGTTTCTTGCCTTTTTACTGGGGTTTTACCTAAGCGACGTTACGAGAGGTATGACGTGTGTATATGCGTGGTCATGATTACTGTGCATGCTGGATGGCTACACTCACAATTTTCTCTTACAAACTTCTGTTTCATGGCAGTCACGACTTCTCCTTCATCTGCATGGCCAGGCTTGAGCTTTTTATGGCCTTGTAAACCAGATACCTTTCTCTTGGCAACCATTGGAATGCATTTTTCTCTTCCAGGAGCTTTGTGAGTGCCACAGATTTTTCTGCTCCCCAAACGAGGAATATTCTTCACTCTTTGTTTGGTTTCCTAGTCTCCAGCTTGCAAGTCACTCCTCAGAAAACTCTCTTTAATTGCAATCATCTCTGCTTCCATTTTACTTTTGCTTCCTGACATTTCTCTTCACCTGTGCTCAGTTTGCTCTCTACATACCTACTTGACCATCCAAGTTACTCAAGTTCACAATGAGAACTTCACACATCTCTTTCAGAGGGGTCCTGATATTGGTGTGAAGCCGTTCTAGAAACCCACCAAAGAAGTCGTAGTGTGTGTTTATGGCGAGAGGCTGTAAACTTGCTGGACCTCTAAATAGCCGCAGGCACCATTCACAGATTGTGGAAAATCCAGTATCTCTTTTATAGGCGGACATTTCTTCTTTACAGATATCGTTCAAGGATTCTGCCACTAATTCCTGAATTTTTTTTCCTGACACGGTTTGGTCTGTTGCATTTTTGAAAATCTTTGCAGTAACAGGAAGTCATGGGCTCATCTTTTTCCACAGAAGTGATTGCTCCTGATGCTGTGTAATTTCTTCTTGCCTTGTGAATGTCAGTGACTGCAGAGTTAAAATTAGCTAGGGTTGTTGCTTTAGTATGTTAACTTAAGAACATTTAAACTCCCACATGATACAAGTTGTGTTTTTCATAGAATTCTGTTCCGAAAACTTTCAGCTTAGTTTTGGGGAGTCTTATTAGTGATTTCCTTAGGGAGTGGATTTTGCCATATAGCATGCAGTGGAGATGCACTTGCGAAACTCAATCGTTTATATTATAGTTTATTAGCTGTGGTGGTCTTAACTTCAGTAGTGAAGTGCACGTGGCAAGCATATTATATAATCTTTTTAAGATCCTAGCCATATAAAATAGAGTTGTCTGGTCTGTGCAACATAGAACTTAATAGAGGTATTTTCTATTGTTTGGTTTAATTAAGACATTGGAATTGGGAATTTCAGTATTTGTCTTATTGTGTATGCCTAGAAAGGACAACATTCATTCTTGACATAATTTTATTAAATTATTGTGGTTGTACTAGGGTTGAATTTAGCTCCTTGTTTTGAATTCTCTTTTGGCAGCTTGCTAGATAATAATACTGCAATTTGCAATGAAAAGAAAGAAGTATTTGAATAATTAAAATGTTTGATCTTTTTACAGAAAGAAAGCTTGGTCCAAATGAGACTTCTTTTATGGAATATGTCATGAAAGATTTAGATATTTAATATGAACTTTTGTGTTTGAGGTTCACTTCAAATGAGTGTGTATTGGACTTGGAGCAGCAGTCATCTCTTCTTATGCAGCTTGTAATGCATCCAAGTGTATCTGTTCCAAGTCTCAGGTTTTAAATGATTAGTGGCCTGTGGTTATTGTGAGTTTAGCAAGCAGTCAATAGTGCAAGGGCCAGTAATAACATACTGCAAAACTATTTAAGATTGAAAAGTGTTTCTCCCCTCTTCCATAACTGCTGCTGTTTTGCCTGCCTCTAAGCTGGTTGCAGATACCTTCTGGAACTGCTGAGCAGCCCCTGACTGTGCTTAGTGCCTCTGAAAACTGTTCCCAGTAGATGCCTTTAGTTATTGTATAAATGCACCAAGCAGGTATTGACAGTTTTCAAACAAAGCTAATTTTGACTACAAGCTTCATTTATATTTAGAAGACTCTTAGCATAATTGGCAAGAAATGGCAAGGTCATAAATTATTAATGATTGCTCAGTTTGCTAAACAATCTTCTATAGGGTTTTTCCCTAAAATCTGCCTTTCTTTGCAGTCATTTCGAAGTGTAGGGATTATAAAAGAGCATGGATCTTTTGGGGGAAGCAAGTTTCTAGAAACAGTTGTAGAACTTGTGTGTCAGAAAAGGGAGCATAGGAAGTTTCTGTATTGAGAAGGAGGATCAGTTAGAAAAATTGTATTTAAGCAAAGGGATTGCATGATTGTGCATCATATAAAGATGAGTTTGAACAACTTCTGCTCATACAGATTCTGATGGAGTATTTTTCATTAAGCTGAAGCACTTTTGCACCTTAGAGTCACTGGATTTTGTGTATATTGCTATAGCCTATTTTGCTGCTATTATTCGCACATGGGGCATTCTCACATATTTGGAGCCTGCGGTTTCCCAGTCTCTAATGCATCCACAATATTTAACAATATATGTGGTTTGGAACTGAAAAGCTTATCAAGTATCTCATATTAACTCTACAATTTTTTAAACCTTTCAAGAGATGACACGAATAAGGAAGAAGAAGAAGATGAAGAAGAACCAGAGGAGGAGGAAGAGGAGGAGGAGGAGGAAGATGACAGCAATAACAATGAGGAAGAAGAGTTTGAATGCTATCCACCAGGCATGAAAGTCCAAGTGCGGTATGGAAGAGGGAAAAATCAAAAAATGTATGAAGCTAGTATTAAAGATTCTGACATCGAAGGTGGAGAAGTCCTTTACTTGGTGCACTACTGTGGATGGAATGTGAGGTAACTTGAGTTTTAGCTAGCGATTACTTCTTGAATGACTTCTAAAATACCCTTGTGTATTTTAAAAGCTAAATGAATACAGAGGTCTGGAGTCCTAAGCTTTCAGTATTAATGTTCTGTGAAGGTCATTGTACTGTATAAAACAATTAGATTTTTAACATACATAAATGCAGTACTTTAGTTACATAGAAAGCCATCCTAAAAAGCCTTGATCAAAGAAGTCTTCCTTTGTTCTCTATCTTATTTTAAATCTCTCCAAATAACAAATGATAGAATCCTCCTTTGGCTCTCTTAAGCCAGTTTTATCTCATACAATATTTGAATAGTGTTCTGAACTGAGTCTGTGTGCACAGTCTTCTCAGGACAACGGTGTATGCTAGCAGTTTGGCATTTACCAAGAGAAAGAAGTATGAGGAAGACATCAGTTTTTGGGTGGGAGAGAGAGTTTTTTCTTTCTCATTTTTCTTGTTGGGCATCCACACTTAACAGGCAAACAAAATCTTACTTTACCTCTACCCTCAGACTTCCTCAGGTTTCTTAATGGCAAATTAGTTTGCAGCAAATAACTATCATTCAGATCTGGTCTCTGCTGCCCTGCCCTGTCCCTTGGTTGCCTTGGACTTGCAGACAAGACTCTTAGCCCAGTATCCTCTTATGCTATTCTTAATATATTTAGGAGAATATAATGTGTTCAGCATGTTTTTGTTAATGCTATATTAAAATGTTAATATATTTTTATCACTTAAGACTTATAGAAAACTTAAAAAAACTTAAACAGTACAGGAAAGTAAAGCTTTTGAGTGAATTTTAAGCCGATTACTAAGGTTGTTATTCTCTCCTTCTCTCACACACATGCATGCACGCACCCTGCCCCTTTTTATCTTTTTTTCCTTGATTTCCTCTCATTGCTCTGTTTTGAACTTTGTATTACTGAATTAGTACATCTTTTTAAAAAGTCTGAAGCAAATCTTTTTCTCCTGAAAAATCTGAGGCTCTTACGATCTTCATCATCTGGACTTTGATTACCATCCTGCCTCTGACAAGGAGGGCAGTGCAGGTCCTTATGCAGTGCTATCAGGATCGACTGGCAGAGATCACAGCTGCAAAAACATGACACTTCTCTCCCTCCCTCGAATATACCACTTTGCATCTAGGTCTACTGATTTTCAGGATCATCCAAGCCACTCCTGAGGCATAACATCTCAATACTGATGGCTTTGATACCAGTTTTGTGCAGAACTTTGCATATATCAATCTGTAGAATACAATCTGTCACATAAACTATCTTCAGGCAAGCTGGGCAAGCACAGTGGGCTCTGAAGCCTGGTACCTAGTCAGGGCACCAGTGGTGCTGCAGCCCTGCCTGGCTGGGGTTTGGAGTCTGTGTGGGATTTCCATCGCCATCGGGGCAGTTTGGCCAAGGGAGAGCATGCCGTAAAACCGGCGCCCTTCCTCTGCAGGGTCACTGTGTGAATCAAAGGAGGCTCTTGCTTTTATTCTCTTGTTTTGGAATTTGTATGTAAACATAACTATTTTCAAGTTAATATTATTAAACATATGCTGAGGATCAGAGTTTTATCTGTGCAGTACAGCTTCTAAGAACTGAAGTCAAAAACGAGCCTTTATCTTGGAGATTCAAGCACCCTCATTGTTAAGGGAGAAATCAAGAGTCTTTTTTTTTCCTTTTTTTTCCTTTTTTTTCTTTTTTTTCCCTTTTTTTTTTAATTCTGTTTTAAATAAGAATGTAGATTGATATCAGGAACACTGCTTTCTGTCACTAGGTTATACTTTTTTAAAGCATTTTTCACACTCATTTTACCTGCACTCATTTGAGAGGTAGGAGTTGTTTGGTCTAGCTAGCAGTAGGACTAGTATTTTATATTCTTAACTGTGGGGTGCAGAAAGAGCCCTCTGGAGGGTGTTGACAGATAAGGATTCTTCACCAAAATAAGGTAGCAGTAATGAAGATTTAGCTTTGGAAATACACCTGGACTCTGCAAACAATGAGGCCAATTTTATTTAATTCAGGTTAGGTGATTTAAAGTTTTGGATTTGACAGTAAGTGTGGGCAGCTCTGAGGCAGCATCCAAGCACTTTGACATTTTAATGTAGTGAAGATGAATCTTGTATGAGGTATATGATCTGGCTTCAAGTCGCTCCCAACATGGAAAAATTGCTGCTTTACTTGGGATAGGTAGTAGTTCCCTTCCCTCTCCCCTATTAACTTTCACTCCATTCTTTACTTTTGCGTTCTATTTAGGAGGAACAGTTAATGTTAGGTTATGGAGCGTGCTGGGCTCATACTCCAAGGCATTTTTAATTCTGTCATCCCCCACACCTTAAAGTCAGCTTTCATATTTCTCCTTTAGGTCAGTATAACATGTATGACCTGTGCTTTAAGACCATAAGCCTGAGCTGGAATCCTTAAAAAACTACTAGATTTTTTCTCATCACGAGGTGACTTAAGTATTGGTGTGAGATTCAGAATAAATGTGTGCACTGGGGTATTCAGAATTATTTAGCTTTGCTACCTTTTTTTATTAACTCTTCAAGACTAGTGATACTAACCACTGTGAAACATCTTTTTTTTTTAATAGTAACTAGAAAATAGAGAAGTAGATTGGAGTTCAAAAGCACTGTACATTTGCACTACTTTATCTTAAAAGACCTCATTAGCTCCTGTGATTCAAGTGATAAGTGTTTCTGGTAAAGGTCAAGAACTGTGATATGGGATGGAGTCTACCTTGCAATGAAAGGGAATGTTAATATTTCCCTTACTAGAAAAAATGTTTATGTTATCATACGTTAACCAGAAGCATCTCTAGAATCGAATTATATTTCTTCCTTCCAAATAAATGACTCAATTGCATTCTGAGTTTTGTATGCTGTGTCTGTACGTAAAACTTCCCTGGGAGCTACAATGCCAGTTACATCTGTCATAATTTTATTTTTCAGCTGCCAAGGCGGCTTTAAGGAAAAGCTTGCTGTGTAGGTTTTTCAAGGTGAATTTATTCTGCAGTACATTCCAAGGAACTAGAATCAGAGGGTGAATATTCAGGATTTTATATAATTTTCTTTCCTTCAGAAATGTGAATGAGGAAAAATACTAGGTTTTATCCCAGTATGATCATTAACAATTTACAAGTTCTGTACTTAAGTCAGTCTCTGAAATGAAAGGAACTTAGGTGGTCAAGTTTCAGGTGCCCTGAGTAATGGAGGAAGAATTATGAAAAGTCATCTTCTGCTGTTCCAGTACTTAAGTTCAGAATTCTCCACAATTCTGCACATTTGGAAAAAAAAATTTTGCCAAAACCTGGAATTTTCCTTTTGGCTATATATGCTGGACGTGTTTATAGTTTCTTATCTGCCAGTAAGCAAGTGTGGAAGCTAAGGGCTTGGCAGAGATGGTGCTGTAGTATAAACAAGCCAAGTCTGTTGGAATTGTGTGTTTCTTGTAATGTTTTCTTTCGCTTTGTGAACATACTATCTAAAGGATCATTAGTTATGAAGTGAGAAAGACTTTCATTTTACTTTTCTAATCAGGTGCAGTCTTGTAAAGGAGAGGACTCAGTCTCACATGTGATTCAGATGCTGCTTGATACCTGATATGCTCTCTAGATTGCAGGGTATTTCTGCACTATGCAGTAGAGCAGGGTCACTTTTGGTTAGGTTGGTAGATGTGGGTTACTGGATGTTTGTTGTCTTGCAGGCTCTATTTGGGCATGGGGCTGCAGAGATTCAGAGATTAGGCAAGATGTATGTATCTGGGAGTGATGAAGCTGTGCCGTACGAAGGTATCCTCATACGTTTGAGATTTCCATGATGCCAGAACTACTGTCAGGATGTGGCTGCTGCTTTAGGCACAGTGAGGAAAGGAATAGGACATACTGCTGTGAGGAACTGTGACTTTTGGGTACATAGGTTTTCAATTTATGTTTCTTAAGAGGAATTGTGACTACTGGTGAATGTTTGTTTATAATTACACCTAAACACACCTAGATCCACAGATGTCTGTGTATCTAGAGATGTTCTGTGTTTCTGCTCTTGCTCTCTCTGTGACCTCAGCGAGGCCCGCAGTCCTGCCCGCCATCACCTGAACTGACCGTGCAGTTACCCTGAGTCGCTGTCAGCACGTGCAGCATGCAGGCTTGGTCTGCAAGTGTGGAACATTGTCTTGTTGTGGGAAATGAGCAGAATCAGTGAATACTTGATTCTTGTGGCAGCATAGTTGAAACAGGATATCAAGAATAAGCTCTTTTCCTCACACATGTATCTAATTCTTCTGCTCTTCTCTTGCATGTATTGAGGTCTAAGGAAAGCATCTTATGTTTTTCTAAACTGAAAAGTCCATTTGGCATTCTACAAAGCAGTATTCCTTCTTAAAAACAGGACTTTGATTTGAAGACAGATTACTTGAAATAGATTGTCAGGAGTTCCCAAACACATGTTTTTTTCCCTACCAAATCCAATGCCTTTTAAAATAACAGGGAACATTCAGTCCATCTAGATGTTCTTTGTGCTTTGTGTGAAAATGGATACCACGTTTGCGTTCCAGGTATTTAAAATCCAAATGTTCCACATCATCCCTCCTCTATCTGCTCATATCGCGGGAACCTGAGGACACTCCAGTCTTTGGGAAGTAACTGTGATCTGGGCAGAAATGCAGCTTTTCCTAGCCTTATTCCGGAGTCGGTATCAGGCAGGCTGGCTCTTTCACATACTTCGTTCTAGTGGCGTGATGTAACAGGAAACTCAGTGTGGGAGTCTTGCAGATCTTGGCTACTTCACCAGTAATGGCATCACCTGCAGCTTGGGTTGTGTTTCTGAGATTCTCCACCTCATCTTCCCCCACTTGTCCCTTTTGCAGCAAGCTCGTGACTGCTCTTATGTGCCTCAGGCTGGTTGCTGGGAGGCTCTGTGCTTCAGGGTGTGCGAGGCCTCCTGCTTTCTAAAGGTAGCCCTGCATAAAGAGGGGTGCTGCAGACTGCACAGTTCATGGCCTGGCAGCCCTGGCTTGTGTTTATGAATCTCTCCTAGCACTGAAGAGAGCCCTTCAACTGTTAGGGAGAAATCTGAGCCTCTCACCAGTCAGCTGGTAAGAGCACAATAAAAACCATCTGCAGCAATGCAGCTACTCTCTCAGGGCGCTGCATTCTGCCAGGTTAGGTGGCTGTAAGATTTTTGCGGTTGGCTTATTGTTGTAGCATGAGTTGGGGGGAAATTATTATGAAAAATTGCATTTTCCAAAGACTACAGCTGGACTGAGGAGATCGCTTTGACTCCTCCTGTCTATGTTGTGTTCTGAGGTATGCATTTTATGCTGTATTATTATGTGAATTATGCTGTATTTTAATGTGAATTATTATTATGTAAAACTCAGAATTTGGCTTCAGGAATTCTGTGTATAGATCTTGCCTTAGAGAGTTAAACAGGTTGTAACCTTACAGCTGTTTTTGTTTTGGTTTTTGATTGCTTGTTTTGTTTTTTTCCTTGAATAATCATTTTAAATTTATTAGTTAGTGTTATAAATACAATTGGCAATAATTGTGAAGAAACAGAATTAGGAAGATGTCAGCAGCCACTATTTTACAATCAGGTCTTCAGTCCATCTTTGAAGGCTCACATGGCCATGGGAACGTTATTCAGATTAGCTATCTAATCTCACTTGATTACCTAGTGAGTTCACAATTCATATGTGCCTGCACCTTGAAGCACAAGCTAGTGTGTGCTGATTTTTAACATACCTGCTTCCTATTCAGGCAGTTATTTAAATTCATAGTTTAAACAGGAGAGCAAATTACGCTTACCAAAAAAATAAAAATAAAAAAGTTTATTCTTGAATTTTTCAGAAATGTACAGTGAAATTAGTAAGTACAGTTCAATAGTTAAAAGAGTATTCTTACTAAGAATATAACTCTGGGAAATAAAAAAAAAAAAAAAAAGGGAAATGGTCACTTTGCAAAATGTTAGTGACTCGAAAGATCCCTTTACAGGCAATTGAACAGGAGTTTCTGGTTAGCAAGTCACATTTCATGTAGCTGTTTTTTTTTTTTTTTTTTTTTTTTTTCTTTTTAAAGTGATCTCATTTTGAAGTGTATGTACAAAGTACACCTCTTAGACATCCATACAGAATTATCTATTTTATGTATGTGGATTTCACATTGTTTGATCCAGACTGGCACAAGTCAAAGCTGATATTTTCTATTATTTAAGAGTATTTTGTCCTATATATCTAGGCATGCGAAGAACTGAATATTAGCCTGTAACTTCTCATAATGAAAGGTGTATTAATTACTTAAATTTTGAATCTTTAATGTTTAGTGGTTTTGAATTCACTATTATTTTATGATATTTTGAATGTTTGCTTGAAAACATTAAATGTGTATAATTTTTTTGCTTTTAGGTATGATGAATGGATAAAGGCAGACAAGATAGTGAGACCAGCTGATAAAAATGTGCCAAAAATTAAGCATCGAAAGAAAATAAAGGTAGTTTCTGTCTCTTTTTTTTTTTTCTCTCTCTCTTTTTTCGTTCCCCTTCTGGACTCCTCCCTCCTCCATCAACTTTAGTTTATTCTTACCTACTACCACATATGCACTTCTAGCCTTTTGATAGACCTATGAACACATAACAAGAAAAATGACCGCCTCTCTCTACCTCTTCTTATCTGTTTTTTTTTTTTATTTATTTTAAAAGCTTTTCTTTTCCTCCTGAGTGTACTTCTTGTGGGATTTAAGTATGCAGGAGCAGGGAACAAGTTACATGGATCCTCTTCAGCAGCATTTGGAGGCGGGCAACTCCTGGCAACAGCATTTGTGAGCTCAGCAGGTTCCAGAGAATGAACCAATGACTAACCCTTGTGTCTGATTGTATATATATATATTTTTATCCCCTCCATGCCCTTCCTTGTAAAAGTCATTTTTATAGGAATCTCATATTTAGGGTCAGATTAGGATGCATGCTTTGGGCTGCAGGCTTCAAGGAGGCTTTCCTCGCTGCTGCTTGCGCTGACGGAGCTCTCCCCCACATGTGGTGGAGCCTCTGGCCGGTGCCAGGCAGCGGTTCCGGAGCCCTGGTCACCCTGGAGCAGGGGTAACGGACCCTGTCCTGCCCGTTGCCACTTGGCCTTTGCTTCTTGGCCTTGGCAGTCTCCCCTTTCAGACTTGTGTTGAGGTAATTCCTATCGCTGGTGCAAGAACCTCAGCATAGGCTCGGAAAGGTATTTGTGGACTCTTGAGTGAAGAGGAAAGCTTTCCTTTTCAGATTCCATGATGAAGGTAACTATCACCATTGCTCAGCTGTAATACATGTTAACTTGTATGCTCCAATGACAAGGGCTTTTTTTTTTTTTTTTCCCTCTCTTTAATGTAGAATAAAACTGACAAAGAGAAGGAAGAGAAGTACTCTCCTAAAAACTGTAAGTTGCGACGTTTGTCAAAACCACCCTTTCACACTAGCACATCACCGGAGACTGGGTCCAAACTTGATAGTACTGAAGCCAAAAATTCTGAACAAGCTACAGTTAAATCTATAGAAATTACTTCCATCCTTAATGGGCTACAAGGTATTGTACATACAACTTTTTGGAACTCTGTGAATAGTCTTTCACCCGTAGTAAGTGTCCATGTAGAGCAATTGATGCAATTGTACAACTGAAAACTTTCGTGTCTGCTTATTTGTCTGTTTAATTTTATTACACCATTTTCAAAAACCTTTATATCTACTCTTATCTTTGTGTGTATGTATAATGTAATACTTAACAGTTTCTGAAAATAGGTATTAAAGATTCATGATACAGTATTAAAATATATATATTTTACTAGTTACACTTTTATTTTGTTGCCATGACTTGCTTTCGTGCCCAGCAAGGCATTTTTGCTTCCTCTGTAAATTTTGAATTTTTGACCTCTGTGATCTTGTCTATCACATGGTTATATATATATATAATATATTATAATAGTTATTATATATTATATATATATGTATATATACATATATATAAAGTGTGTATATATATATTTATATATGTATATATATTTTGTAGTCTGATGAAGCTATCCCTGTTATAAATAATGAAACTAATACAACTAGGTTCCATAACTTGTTACTAACCTCATTTTCCCTCTCCCACATTTTGATATCTGCACTATAATAACTGCATGCCTCTCATCTTCTTACATGTCCCCAGAAAAATAAACTTTAAGGTATAGATTGTCTGGATAGCCACCCATTTTTGCGAAAGCTGTATGAACTCAGTACTCCTCCAGACATTATTTTAAACAGTGGATTCTAAACTTGCAAGTGGAAAAAGGAAAGAAGAAAAAAAAAGAAGAAAAAGGAAAAACCCATAATCTCATGAACTTTGTTCTCTTAGGAAACCAGAAACTGAAAAATAAAATGATAATGACACTATTATTACTGCTATGATTAATCTGACATTAATTTCTGTTTACAAAAGCAATTTGGCCTATACTCTTCAATGTTTTGGAAAGCTGAATATTTTCCATGTTATGTAATTAGTTTCCAGAAATATTTTTAGTTCTGTGCCATGCTTTTATCATTTAAGTCCATATATTCATGCCATTGATCTAAAAATATGCTCGCTCTCTTTCTTTCTGTTTCTCTTCCCCACCACTATTTCTCTTATTTTTTTTTCTTTTAAATAAGAAAAAAATGTGTCCTTCGCACTCCAATTTTAGAGCTATTTGCTCAAAACTTTTTAAATGTCTTTTTTTTTTTTTTTCCTACACTGGGATGATTGATGCTATTTTATGTTATATAAACATTATTTTTTAAAGGTCACAGTAAAATAAATAGGCTTTGAGTGAAAATTAAGATTTGCATTCTGGTTACACTACTGACACTACTGTAACAGGGAGTTCTTGGTTTTCATTTCAAATGGCAAATTTCAATATTATATAGTGGTATAATTATGATGCTCTGAGCTCATGAGAAAGACAAGTGTTGGAAGCCCATTTAAAGTGGCAAACTTCTTGGAAGTTTAGGCCATAATATGTCTCATGATTGTTTCAGAAGAAAAGCATATACTGAAAGAGAGCTACAAAATCTGCTTTCTGATGGAGTCTCATAGCAGAAATTCAGATCCTGCCTACCTTAAACAATGAACAAGAGCATCTGAGGCAGCATTTCCCAAGTTGTTCTGACCTGTAACTCACTCACTTATTAGGCTGCTTGTCTCTAAGTTTGTTGACTTCAGTAGACTTTTGGGGGGGGGAAAATATAACTTAGGCAAAATTTTCAACTGAGACGATCATTCTTCTCTCCCATTGGTTATGTTATAATCCTTAAGGGGGTGGTAAGCTTTAGTAAGGAATTGAGAATGAGAGTAAGTGACATGAAACAAAAACGGCATATAAACTGAATATAACTCTCTGTGTTGTATTCACTTTTTACTACTCCTTGTGTCCATTTCCTTTCCCATGGTATGGGCCTATTCTTTCTCCCTCATATCTCTGGTCGTCTTAGTTTCTTCATTTCTCAACTTGAATTTTCGTACTGTAATCCTCACTCTTACTATTCACACATTACTCCAAGTGCCTTTGTTTATTACTTTTTTTTTTTTTTTTCCAAGGCCCATTACCAGGCTGGTTTATTTGGCTCACTGTTGTGTGTATCTTTTTTATTCTGACCTCCTGCATTGTGAATTCTTTAGGGAAATTATTGCCTTAGTCTGTTTTGAGCTTTGAAGCAAAGGGCAGGTAATACTTGTATTTTGTAACTCATAAGAAACATGAGTTTTTATATTAAATGCATCTTTAAACTTCTATTTTGGTTTCTGTTATGAAGGAAGTTCTTATTTGTATGGGTTAATAACAAATGGCACCTTAAAAGCTATTGCTTTATGTATTCTGTGCTTGGGAAACTCCTTGGAAGAATTTCCTAGAGATGGCCTTTCTAAAACATTTCAGAGACAGTGACACTGTTCCCCATCTAGCTGTTATACCTCTTACTAGAATGGAAAATAACCTTTGGAGCCTTTATAGGAAACAATTTAATATATGTATATGTTATTGGAAAGCCCAGTAGCATTGATTCTTATCTTTGCAGTTTTCTTCAGCTGTTTTTTATTATTTCTTGTAACCAGAATCTAAAACTACTTATTTTTTTCTTACTAGCTTCTGAAAGTTCTGATGATAGTGAGCAGGAAGACGACCAAAGTGCCCAGAATGTACATGCTGATGGCAAAGAGGAATCTCAAGATGAAGCTGCAAGTCAAGATAAAAATGAACTCTGTCTGAAAGAACAACAGAGCATTTCATCCCTCCCAGAGGAAACTAAAGCTCTGACAGATGTAGCAGTGTCCAAGTCAGGATCCAAGTCTCCAGAAAGATTGCGAAAAGGGCTGGAAGAATTGTCTGAAGATACTGACTCTGATGGAGAAGATGAAACTACAAAGAAAAGAAAAGAGGTAAAAAAGGAAGTAGTTGATAAAACAGCAAAACCACAGGTGAAACGTGGTAAACGAAGATACTGTGTTGCAGAGGATTCTTTAAAGACTCTGTCACCTAACAGAAAGGATGAGAAGTCCAAAGGCAAAGACTCCCTTAGTTTAGAAAATAGCAGTAACAGCTCCTCAGACGAAGACGAGGAGGACAAATCTAAAGTGAAAATCAGTCCCACTAAAAAGTACAATGGATTAGAGGAGAAAAGGAAGTCTTTACGGACAAGTACTTTCTACCCAGGATTTTCTGAAGTAGCAGAGAAAAGGATAAAGCTTCTAAATAACTCTGATGAAAGACTTCAGAATACTAGGGCCAAGGATCGAAAAGATGTTTGGTCAAGTATTCAGGGACAGTGGCCGAAGAAGACCCTGAAGGAACTGTTCTCTGACTCTGACACTGAAGCTGCTGCCTCCCCTCCACACGCTGCTCCTGAGGATGCTGCAGCAGAGGAGCAGCTTCAGGCTCTTGCAGAAGAAGATGCATCTTTGCCTAGCTCTGGACTTGAGAAACCTTTGCCAGCTAGTGTAGACGTTAAACCTGTTGAGGAGAAGCCCATTGAAATCGGTGAAAAGAAAGTTGAATTTCCAAGCAGTGGGAGTAATTCAGTGCTAAATACACCTCCCACAACACCTGAATCACCTTCGTCTGTAACTGTAACAGAATCCAGCAGACATCAATCCAGTGTCACTGTCTCTGAAATGTTGCCACCAAATCAAGAGGAGATACGAAGCATTAAAAGTGAAACCGATAGCACAATAGAAGTGGATAGTGTTGCAGGGGAGCTACAGGATCTCCAGTCAGAGGGAAATATTTCTCCAACAGGTTTTGATGCCAGCGTCAGCTCCAGTAGTAGTAATCAGCCAGAGCCAGAGCATACTGAAAAAGGTAAAGGAAGTGGGGAAACAGAGCTGCTTTCAACCTAGACCTAGCTCTTGTTTACTGTGTTGCTGATGTATTTGCATTCTGTTGTCACTGGGCTACTGACAAGTCAGTTAATACTCTTGGCAAAAGTAGTAACCTGTTGTCCACCTAAAATCTGTGGAGACAACATAACCGTCAAAGGAATAAAAGATAGTCTAGGAAGCTGTCTGTAACCTTTTCCTAACAATTCGAGTGCTTTTAACGAAGAATGAGACATACAAGAATAATGTTTATATTGGGAATGACAATGAAAAACCAGGGCAAGCGGTACTGCGTTGTACAGGGAATGTGTGTTGTTAGTAAATATCTTGCTAGTACTTTAAAATACTTTGCTGCAAGTAGAAGACGGTTTCCTCGGACTATTTTGATTCTGTCTATGCTGATGATTTGGAAAAAATCAGTCGCAATCCAAGGACCCTTAAAATGTGTTACCCTCCTCATGCTGTCTTTGTTACATTCTTTCAAAAGAACAGCTCAGTGCTTTTGTTTAAAAAGAGGAGGTAATCACAAGAGAAGTGGCAGTTCCGTAAGTTAAGCCTGTGCTGCTTCCCGCAATTCATATATGAGAAGGTGCAGAACTTAATTTGGTTGGTTTTTGTCTCAAAGGCAGTTACTGCCACATGAAATGAAGAAGGGAGATTTTTTTCCTCATTTTAAGTTGTGTTTTTGCTTTCAGTAGAGCAGTATTGATCTTGCATGTCTCCCTCTCTTATTGTCACCATTTGTCTTCTAGAAAACTGGCAGATCCCTCTGTTTCTTAATTTACAAGGTTTTCTTACAGCTTTCATCTGTAAATCAGGAGGTTGTGCGAATGTAAACTTGAACGATTTCTACTTGAAAGTACTAATTTCTTTTTTTTCTACTCTTCGTATGGGTTTTTTTTGAATCTTCCTTTTTTTTTTTTCCCATGTAGTCACAAAAAAAAAAAAAAAGGAGACTCTGATTCTTTTCTTTCTTTCTTTCTTTCCTTCTTTTTATTTTCTTCATAGTTATCTCTGTTCTAGATTTTTTGGCATTCAGTTAGTATAACTACTGATAATAAACAATAGTTAGAGGAGTATTTTGTTGTTTTATTTTTATTTTTTTCCACAGCTTCCAAGTGTGGCAAAGGCTTTATTTTCAACATTCAGTTCTAATGGTTCTTTAAATTTTTCAAATAAATATAATTTACAATATAAAATACATTTTTAATCCATGTGGTGAGGGAAATTCTGTTGATGCATATGAGGAGGTTATTAGCAATTATTTTACGTATGCACTTGAGCCAACTAGCTGTCTACTTACCATCCTCCATTCCTTCTGGCCAATACAAATAGAAAACTGAAACCTCTAGGACAGATAGGGACAATTTCATTGTTGTCAACAAACTTAAGCTCTGAGGGGTGTTTTTTGTTTTGTTTTTTTGAGACTTTATTGTTGAGAAAGATGTGCAGAAGTGCAAGTATTTATTTTTGTTTGTGTGTTTCTTTCAATTATAGTCTGTACAGGCCAAAAAAGACTTAAAGATGCTCAGGGAGGAGGCAGCTCTGCAAAAAAACAGAAAAGAAGCCACAAAACTTCTTCTGTGAACAACAAAAAGAAGAGTAAAACTAGTAAGTAAGGCAACTTATTGTGAAGTGATTTGTATGAAAGTATTTCACCTGTTGAATGACAGCAGACATGAAGTCTGGGAATAAATATATTAGGATAGAATATGCTGAATGGGGAATTCTTCATGCTGTTTAAATGAATAAGCTATTTTAAGTGAATGATGAAGTATTTCTAAAATGTCTTGTGTTATTTCTGGGCCTCTCTTAGAAATGCTTAATATTTTGTAATTCAGGAAGACTTAAGAGTAGTGCCCACTTCATGCTTAGTTGGTTTGGGACCTCTGTTACCACAGGAAAAACGACAGGAATCTGACACTGGGGCTATGTGTTTAAGAGGGGAGGCTGGGATTTAGCTTAAACTACACTTCATGTTTTCTGCAATGCATGGTTTTTGAAGTATCCTTCAAAAGTATCAAGTATCTCTTCTGGTGGCAAATACGTAAATAATTCCAGAAGACGACCAGCTCTTCTTTCTCTATCATTTGTTGCATTTTGAGTAAATAATGCAGGCTTTTAAAAGCATTTTTTGTTGAATTAACTTGTAGAGGCTAATTGGAATAGGAACCATGGTACTAGGGCAGAGAGGCTTAGTAAAAGTAGAGCAGTATGAGATGAGAGAGAGACAAGCACACGTGTATTGAAGAGAGAGCAGGATCAATCACTGGATCTTTTCACTGTTATTGTGAACAAGAAATGTCAGGGGCTGGTCAGCCAGGATAGCTATAAAAAGCACTTAAGCAAGGATTGAAAACATATAGTATGTCTGTCTCTATCAGCTTTTGTTAAAATTCTGCCCCTTCTGATCTGGTATGTGCTTCCACTGCAGTCATACCTCATGTACTTCATGTTCATGGAAGTCCTTTTCACATTCTCTCATCCTCTTTTTCATTCCATTTCACTGATCTCCTCCTAACAAAATATCCTTCCTCCTCCCTCATCCTACAAATTAAAGTAACAAAACAAACCGAATTAGCAGAAGTAATGCACAATTTTTAGCTTTAGCCTTTGATTTTGTGGATTTATCTCTCTTTCTCAGACTGTGTCTTTGTCAGGATTTAGGCATTTCAGGACTAGAGTTGTTTCTTACCCTGTGTACGTTGCTTGGCAGATATGGCCTGTTTTTTCTTAGGCTTTAACCACTGCTGTTGTAAAGGCAATAAATAGATAAAATGTGGAATCAGTTGCGAGCAAAGGAAGGTGGTTTTGTTTGTTGTTTTTGTTTGTTTATTTGTTTTGCAAAATTCAGATGTATTGGTTAAAGCTGCTTATGTTGCAGCTGCAGCTTTTGTCTTTTCGTTAAGAGAGAAGACAGCTGCAGCTTCCTTGAAAGTCCATGCAGGGATGACTTCTGATCAGCTTTGGTTTGGGGATGATGGTTATTGGTTTTATAATAATGTATTTTCTTGTTTCTTCAGCAAACAGCAGTGATAGTGAAGAACTATCTGCTGGTGAAAGTGTGTCCAAGTCTCAGCCAGCAAAATCAGTTTCAACTGGCATGAAATCTCACCAAACCAAATCCCCTGCGAGAACACAATCTCCAGGGAAATGTGGGAAAAATGGAGAGAAGGAGTCTGATGTCAAAGAACAGAATAATCGTTTGCCCAAAGTTTACAAATGGAGTTTTCAAATGTGTAAGTAACGTCTTCAAAGCAAGCCCTGAGTGTCCCAAGAGTAACCTATAAGAAGTTTTTTTGATTTTTGTTTAGTTTGTTCTTTTTCCTCCCTAGAATTATTCCATTGTGAGTTTGTTTATTTTTGTGATAAATCCACCAGTAGCACATGGGAGGGTGCAGATTGTGTGTGTGTGTATATATACATATATGTAAGTTCTGTGGGGTTTTTTTTCTGTTTGTTATGTGCAATTGCAGTGCAGGTGACCACCTATATTCCACTCTTGATTCTGGTTTTCACTTAAGCTACTTTGTGGACTTGCCATCCTGAGCTGACCTGCCATTCTGGCATGAATGTTATCCACTAGGCACATTTCTTGTCTCGATGCACCTTTTTTTTTTTTTTTTTTCCTGTTTTCCTTCTCTAGAAGTCTTTTTAGACTCAAGGTTTTCTAGAAACACTGCAGTTCAGCAACTAACAGACATTGTTTAACTTGCAGCTGACTTGGAAAATCTGACAAGTGCAGAGCGTATAACAGTTCTTCAAGAAAAATTGCAGGAAATCAGGAAACACTACCTGTCTTTAAAATCAGAGGTTGCTTCCATTGATAGAAGAAGAAAGCGCTTAAAGAAAAAGGAACGGGAAAGTAAGTGCTGGGAGATACACTTCTTTCTGAAAGCTACATCACATGTTGTTGGCTGGTGCTAGTGAGGTTTGGGTAACTTTGAGGAAGATGTGCGCCATAAGGAGACCTTTTAAAAACAGAAGTTGTGTACAGATATTTTTTTTCATCTTTAAAAGCTGCAGTTCAGGTGTCCAGTGACTTTTAATTAATCCTATGCAAAGAGAAAAAAATATGAAAGGCAAGCAGTATTCTTCTGGTGTTTTGTTTTGTTTTCTGCTTAGGTGGAGCTACTTTAAATAGAAAAAAAAATTAGTAAAGTTTTCTAAGCAATGAATGATGCATCCAAGGTTATGAATAGCTTATTTTTTTTTCTTCCAGGTTGTATTATAATTTGCAGTAATACTGCTTGTGTATGTAGCTAATGCTCTCTCATTAACCTAGGTGCCTTGTTTCTTGAATCTAAATGAGATCATCGAGCCATTTCCTTGAAGTTGCTTTACTTAGTGCTATAGCCAATATCCTGGTGTGCCTCCTTCTAACAGTATTAAAAGGTTTATTCTCTCCATGTCTTGCTGGATGTGCACTTTTAAGAGTACACAGATTCTAAGGAGAAAGGCTGAAATGGGCCATACATAGTAAGTTTTTTGTGGCCCCAGTAGGAACTGCGGTTCTTGCACAGTTTCCAGAGCAGGTTGTAAGTGTAGAATCAGTACCAGGGCATGATCTACCTATGGCTTTTTTGTGCTCAGGATTGAGCATTGGCTACTCTGGCAACGTGCTTGATCAGCAAACTGGGGCTGCAAGGTGACATGTTATGTTGTCTTAGATATAGCCCAAGGTACCTTTCAAAGTATTTCCCAAGAAAGCTCATGAGAGGAGGCTTTTTTCTTTTTAATTATCAGGTGTTCTTACTGGATCACTATATACTAATCCTTGTTCTTAGATCAAATAGTGTTTTTCTAGCTCTTTTGTTGATTTTTAATTTGTATCTTTTCTTCTTCCCGTGTAGGTGCTGCTACTACATCATCTTCCTCTTCATCACCTTCTTCTAGTTCCATTACAGCTGCGGTTATGTTAACTTTAGCAGAGCCATCCATGTCAAGTTCATCACAGAACGGAATGTCAGTTGAGTGCAGGTGACAGCAGGACTTGGCAAAGCACTTTGCACTTAATGGCTGCTGAGGGCCACTTTTTTTTTTTTCTTCTTTTTTTTTTCTTTTTTTTTATACTGCACAGTGGCACAAAATTCAGACAAGCACTATTTTGTATTTAAAGTTGTTTCTTGACAAGCTAACTTTGCACTTAAGTGCACTTTTATGAAGAAAAAGTACAACAAACTGCTTTTCCTCAAGCAATAATTGTTTCCAACTTGTCTGGGAATTGTAAGTCTAGTGACTTGGAGGCCTTCCACTGTGGCAAATGGAGGCTGTTCACTGCCTGTAGAGACAGTACAGTAAGCCTACAGTTGCTGGGTTGGCCTAATTAAATGTGGTAGGGCTTACTGTACATGTATTCCCTGGTATTTTGTTAAAGCTGGAACATTTGATATTTTTCCATTTATTTATGACAAATATTGAACCTATTTTCATTTGTACAAGCTAATTGTTTTTTAACTGCTAAGCCACCTGATAGTGGCTTTAATTGTATAAGTCAAGCACATGTATTCAATTCAAAACCTGCAATTAGTAGGATGTTTGACATCAGTCCTGATAACCAAATATGAGGATTCCTTTAAAAAAAAAAAAAAAAAAGACTGACTAATGTTTACAGGTTTGAATTAGGCTTAAATAGGTTATTCTGGGTTTTAAATAACCCATTAATTGGAATGAAACTACTGTACTTTGCCATTTTTCTATAAATCAGTATTTTTTTTTAATTTTGATAAAATACATTATGAAAAAGGAAGAAAATGGCTAACAAACTGTATTAAATCTTAAACAATGTATAAAGATTGTATTTAGCCAGTTTAAAGTGTATATTTATTCATAATGGATTATAACAGTTATATTTTTGTGTTTTCTTGTAAATGTTTCTTTTCCCTTAAAGCAACAAATATTTCATTTGTAATGCTTATTTTATTACGAGCTTCAACTGAGAGGACTTCAAGGAGGAGTAAGGTGTGTGGTTATAAGTTGTGGTTGCTGATGTGAACACTGCCACAAAGGATAGTTGTTTTTAAAGAAATAGCTAGCTGAGTGGTAGACATTTAATTTTTTTAAATGCCTTGTACAAATTCCAAAACCAACTCCGAACTGTTTTCACTTGTATTGATTTTATGTTGTATGAATCCTGAGCGCTCTCTCCTGTTAATTATATACCTTTGTAAGACATTTGTATATTGCGGAAGTGTTCATTCAAGCTATTTAATACCTGGCACTGTTAATACACAGTACTTTATTGTACAGATTGTTTTACTGTTTTAATTGTAGTTCTGTGTACTTCTTTTGGCTGGGGAAATAGGGGCTGGCATGTTTTTTGTTTTCTGGCAATACGACATGTAAGAATTCAAAGCATTTTGTTTGTAGATGCTAGAGTGTCAGAATCCTTTACATTTGACTTTTCTAAGAAAAGCATTTTCAGTCTTCGTAGTGTGTGCTTAAGGTTAACTGATTTTATTGAAAATGGTTTCAAAGTATTCAGAATTGTACAGGACTGTAAAAATTTGTTGACAAATATTGAAGGAAAAGCTTATAGAAAAAAGCTATAAAATATATATTAGGTTCTGCAGAAAATGGAGAATTATGTAATATATTGTACAAATGTAAGCAAAGGCCTCTGAAATAAAATGCCATAGTTTGTGAATCCCTGATTTTGTTTCTAACAGTTTAATTAAGCAACCTTAGTGTGTTAATTTAAATGACACCGAACTGTAGAATCAATCAAGTTCAGATTTGGTATAAGTTGGAATACTTACAACTGCTTATTCCATGTCTGGCTTTAGTTCAGCTGACCAAAATGCTGTTGCACATGCAAAATGGTTTTGCTTGCTTGTTTGTTTTAAATTGACTTTGTTAATAACTAGCCATAATTTGAGACAATATGAAGTAATTTTAATGACTTCACTGGGACTGCTCAAAAGAAAACCACGTGCATATGTTTAAATATAGCAGGGACAGCATTTTTGCGTGGAAAGGGCATGTGCTAACCCTTGGTCCATGAGATGGTTGGTTTGTTTGCTCATTTAGAGTGAGGAATATTGGAGAATTAAATTATTCATTAGCCACCTCCCCAGTCCTCCAATATTAAGGTGAAAAAATTCACATAAATGGGGATTTTTTGCTATTCTTTAAGGATCGTTTCATTTTTTGCTGAATTTCTCATGCAGTTTAATGATTTAAATTATTTCTCCTGGATATCTTCTGTTGCACTTCTGTGAGGTGTGACTCGAATTGGGGTTCTCCAGCCTTCATGTCCATCACGGAATGGACAGATGAATATGTCTTTGGCAAACTGTGAGTCGGGAAGACTTATTCCAAGTTGCAGTAAGTCAAACTTGATGTTTTTCCAGGTTACATATTACAATGTCGCTTTAGGCATAATTCCGCTACCTGCTGCCCCTCATTCAGGCTTTACACTTTGGCCAATTTTCTCCCCCATGTGTGAGACTCACCCTTTATCTGTGAGTAGGGACCATCAGCAAATGTTTTTTTAAATTTTAAAGCCTTCTATGAGAAGGCGAACGTTGCTTGGAGCCTGTCTGCATCATCCTTGTCTCCCTTTCTATTTGCAGTTGCCACCAGTGCTTGTACTTTATACTCTGTGCTGTGCCTCCGCTGCTTGTACTTGCTGCATGATGCTAGGAAACCTCCGTTCTCTCTCTGTCTTAGAGCTCAGACTCACTTATTGGTGTAGTCCTTGGACACCATAAGCCTTTAGCTCAATTAGGAGTCTGAGAACCATCTCTGAACCACTTAAAAGCTTTTCCCCATTGTAATCTCCAGTGGTCCAGCCTATTCTACCCAGCAGTATCACCTATAAAGCTTCACGAGAGCTTTTATATCATTTATATAGAGCTTTATATAATTTGGTGATATTATTGGGAATGCCAATGTGTGAGTGGCATAGCAGAGACTTTAATGTTAAAGATGCCTGTATTTCCTTGGGCTGTCACAGTCAGCGAGGGTCTGCTTGAGTTATGTGACTGAAGCAGCAGGAGTGGGTATCTGCCTTTCCCGGCGCCGATGAAGGCAGACGCTGGATGCTTGTGTGTATGTCAACACTAAAGCTTTACCTTTATGGCAGCAGGGCTGCTTGGTGCACACCCAGCTGGCATGAGTGCCAGCACAACTGCTGTCCCTCGCAGCTGGGGGAAAAAAATAAGCAGGGGTGGCTTGAAGAGCCTAAGAGCTTGCAAAGGAAGAACTGTTCCTTTTTAAGTTCTTGGTAATTCTACACCCTTTGCTAACTCTTACCACAAGGACCAGTATTTAAAATTACATTCTGTCCAGGCAGCTTTAGAAAGAGAATAAATTACTAATTTCAGAGGTGGCTAGTAACAGATCAAACTTCCTTAAGCATCAGCTGGATGGAGAGCTGTGTTGGACAATGATCTCTGAGTGACAGAGAGGGTCTTTTCCAGATGGATTGGTTGTCCAGTCCCATTTATGTAGCTGAACGAACGGAATGTTCCAGAGCATTTAACCCATGGCTGCTTCCTGCTTTCCCTGACTCCTGGTTACTATCTTACTATCTCTCATAGACTTTTTTCCATCAAAACCGTGATTGATGTCATATATACTTAAAAGGCCTGCTCCTCAGAGGCCAGGTGCAGATGGGACAATCCAGAAGCTTGACTGCTGCAGCAGTATTTTGGGTTGATCTTTCTTGATGACCTTGTAGCCTCTTGCTCTATGCTGTCACTCAGTTTTGCTTGTACTAAGTATTTCTTCAGACCACCAAGTCATGGAAAGTATTCCATTTCAGGTGTTCTTTGACTCCCCTTCACAATACCTAATCCTTTCTCGTACTTACGTTAAGATGAATTGTAAAAGGGACCAGCCTGTCAGGAAAATGTTTGGGGTTTTTTTGTTCGTGATTTGTGTAGAGTTGTTGTTTTAATGTGCAATTTCCATTGCTGCTGTCTTGCATGGTTTTAGACTGTCAGAGCTATAGCAAAACATGCTGAACAGGTACAAGAACTGGAATATTACACCCTATCTCAGAAAAGGTTGCATCTACCATAAATGGCTTACTGTGATGGTAGTGGGGGGATTGCTAGGGAAGTCAGCTTTGCCTGAGCCGAATTTTTCTGATGAAGGGGGACAGTTGTATAATGAACGATGGGAGAGTACGTCAATCTTAGATCTACTAGTAGTAGAGCTACATTGTGTTTCTACATAGTCGCATAGTTTCTACACAGTTCCTGCCGGGGAGCCCGCCGTCACTGTTGCTGT
>NW_010579142.1:0-23620 GCF_000705375.1 Tinamus guttatus | reverse complement strand
CCCCCCCCCCCCCTCTCTCTCTCCCCCTCTCTCTCTCTCTCTCTCTCCCCCCCCCCTCTGTTTCTCTCTTTGAGAAAGATTGATGCATCTTTTTGTAATTTTTATTGTAACAATATTCTGTTAACATTTTGAATGCAGGTAGGCCAGACTATTCTTGTCTTGAAACAACTATGGCCGAAAGGATCTGACATTAGGCGTGTGGTCTGTGTCCTTGCTTGTGCAGTGTTATTAAAAATCTACAGCAATATGTGTAAAAATGCAAACACTTTCATGGGAACACGGAAGAAGCCATCCAAAACAGTAAGTATTTTTTTAACTACCTTCTCAGTGCATTCAGCACGTGCATTTTGCTAACAGAAGAGATAGCTGTCTCTGAATCCGAAGTTGGAGAGGCTTAGCAGCTTCTTTTGTGATTGCTCTCCATAAGTGGTTTGATTTACAGGATTACTGTGGCCACAGCTTCTCTAAAAAGGAGCATGACCTATCTTTGCCTCCTACAGAAGTGACTATTTCCAGGGAACTGTTTCACCTTAGGAGTGACTATCTCCATGGAATGTTTTACCTTAGGAGGCAGTAGTTCTCATCATTTTTCCTTTCCTTACATACAGTAGCATAGTAGCTTTTATAGTAGCATTTAACAAAAAAAAGGAAAAAAAAAATTCCTTCCAGGTGCACACAATATTTGTAACCATTCTGTACGCCTTATATTTTCATTAAATCAACATACCTAAGATACTGTATGAAGAACATACTCACTGGACTATGTAACAGTTACTTCTCTGGTATGGCTCATCTCCTTGTGTTAGCACAGCTTCTTTTCTATGCAGATTTTTTTGCTGTGCAGTTGACAAGAGAGTACAAGTCTTTATCGAGATATTAACTCTCTCTCTCTCTCTTAAACTGATACCATTTCTAGCCAGACATACTCACAGCTGTTTTTAAATTTGCCTTGATTTTAATAGTCTCTTTAAAAAGAGATTTTTTTTGCATTATCACTGATAATGCAAAAAATGTACATTTCAAACTAGATACGTCCAGAAGAAATTATAATGCGTAATTCATCTGTGAATATATAAAAGTCATTAGTTGCTTTAATAAAGTGAGAATCACTGAGTTAAATGAAGTAAAGATGGATGCAACTATTTTGATAAAGAATGTAATTTTATCTTTTTATTTGTCATTTCTCAACAGAGAGAAAGTAAACCACTATCTCCAGAGGAAGCAGCTGACCTCTGTAGAATGCAGTGTCTCACAGTGGTTTTTCTTATTCATATGCCTCTTTCACAGAGAGCTCAAATGAGGGTCATCAAATCATGTTGGACTGAGAGAGTTTTGCCATTAATAAAAATGGTACGTGTAGCACTGTCTTACTTCCACTGTCATCAGGTGCAATCATCATTTCACTTTTCCATTGTCTTTATATGGTGCTTAGTCCTCTGATAAGACCAAAGGATATTATGTATCTGCTGGAAAGAGTCTCATTCTGGTTCAGGAAACCACAAATCACTTGGGCTATGAGAATGTTAAGAATATGCCTGTATATTTGACCTCTTCTTTAGGCATCTACTGTTGGCAAGCCTTAGTGACAGTGTGCTGGGCTAGGCAGACCTTTTGGTTTCACCCCATACAGAAATGCTGATGGCAGGTCTTTATGTTAAATTTAGTTATTTATATAGTAAAGGAGAGCAGTGAAGTCTGTTAGCTAAAATTATGCCATCAAGAGGTCACGTAATTTGTGTTATCTTCCTTGTCCATAAAATTTGCGGTAGTTAACCTTATTTTTCAGATGCTTTGATCCCCTCATATGAAAAAGTCGCTATAAGTTTTTTTGGTTTGGTTTAACAGCATGAGCTTTGTGCACATTTTGTTCTGAAATGTCTAAGTGATATGAACAATTGGAAATTGGATTTAACCTATCTGCCTGACTTAAGTGATAACTCACTGCTCAGAAACCTTGCACTTTACTATGAGACAGAAGACTGTAAAGGTATTTGTCGTTTTGTATTTCTAAATTCGTTAAGATGCAAGATGAAAATAAAAATGTTTGCACAAGCACATATTAGCATAATTTCCTGATTATCAGGTATAAAAATGGATCAACTTGATGGAATAACAGGGAAACATTTTGCTCAGAGGTGAGTGCAGAAAATCACTAATTCAAGCATGTCTCAGCAGTATTTATTGAGGATACTTTCCCGTGTTGTAAGTCACTTGTGGTTCTGCAAAGGCAGAGTAACACAGCATAGGTAGTAAGAGCTCTGTATCACTGTTACTGGGTAGTCTCAACTTGTTTGTTATTTTTAGCCAGCTTCTTATCCATTTAATTTTGTCTTAGTGGAGCACAGTCAGAATGGGGACTAGAGTTTGTCTGTAATGTCACTATGACATCAGATTTTTTTTGGTTTCAAATAAGACTGATTCAAAATCTTTCATTTTCTTACAAATGCATGAGTTGGGGAAACATTACAAAAGCTGACAGAACAACAGGATATGAATAAACACTTTTTGTAGGTAATTCTTTTTATCTGCCATCCTCTGCTCTGAGCACAGGCAGTCTGTCTGAAAGTCAGATAGAAGTTTCTCTTTATGAATCAGGTGACCACATCTCTATGTACCTCAGTAAAGCAAGTTTGGAGGATTTTTCTAAGGGAAATAAAAAAAACTAGAAGTATTGAAAACTGCGTAATTGTCTTTAGTATTTATTAGGCTCTGAAAATAAATTTCTGATTTGCCTTTCAAAAGAGGAGAGACATGCTTTTTTCCATGGAGAGAGAACTTGTGTACTTCCATAGACAGTCTAAATCTGATGTTCTTTGCAAATTAGTTTTTTTTCAGCACACCTAGTTATATATATTATGACCTATTAATAGTGTGTCACACATTCAGTTTTTATAGTTGGTTTTAACGTCCAAGGACCTTGGAATAGGTTTGATTGATTCTATTCAACAGAATAGGTAGGTTTTGTCTGTGGAAACCTTAATTGTAGAGCCCTTAATTGTAGAGCATCTTTTTCTTTTTTCTTTTCCTCTGTGCAGGTTTAAAGTTTCAAAAAAAGCTGGGAAAAGACATAGAGAAAGAATACCGTTTTTTATGGGATACTGTAAACAAGTTGGCTGTGAAATATGATTTTGGAGGTGCTTTCCCAGTACGAAATACCTCACAGCTATTTCTTGAACAGAAACAGCGATTTTTTAGAGGTACTAACAACTCCACAAAATAGAGAGTTTGCAGAATTATCTTTATTATCAGTAAAACTTTGGGAGTAGTAATATGATTGTATCCTGATTCACAAACTAATCTGGGCTTTGTGGCTCCTCTCCTGCTTCCTTTGACCTCGTTAGCAAAGCTGGTAACTGATGCTAAAGTAAGTCTGAGCAGGCCTTATGGGAGACATTCAAACACCACTGTAGACCCCATGTTGTGGGACTAGTAAACCTCTGCTTACTGCTTAGCATGTTTTCCTTGATCAACTCTCATTTAAAATTTTGCTTGACAGAAATTTCAAAATATGACATGCAATTTTATATATATAAATGTAATTAAGCAGAATTAACATTTTTTATGGTGTAAAGAATGTGAAGAAGAAATTCCTCACGTTGGACTAATCCCACTGAAATGTGATCTTGTTGAAGAGTATGCAGGAGATGTTTTGAAAAGTCTACCTGTTTTAGAAAGGTACGTATATAACTTCTGTAATAAAAAAATAAGATTATATTTGCTTATTTTCTACTCTACTACTTTTTACATTCGTATTATGCTCAATTTGTAGACATATGTGGCACAATGAGATTCCACGTGTATATGTGCTAATTTAAATATTAACAAAAAGTTCAGAACAAAAGTAAGAGTCAGTATCTACATATTTTCTCATGTGGTTATTTGGTTGCATTACAGTCTGACTATTCTTATTCTACACACTGAAATTGCTGTTCTTGTGTACAATTTCTGTTTGAAGGACCTAGTTTAGTACCAGAAGTTGAAACTGATTCTAGTGAAAGAAAAATACTGAATAAAAATCATGAACATTTGTCTTACCCTGCTACTTGTGGAGGTGGGTTTGCTGCTGCACAATGAGTATTTTTTTTATGCACTAGGTGAAAACTTAGGCTTCTTTTAAAGGATTTTTGTCAGTTATGTAAGCTGAATGAAGGTACTTTGAAAGTGGGATTTTACTTTTATTGTTAATAATTCTTTCTGAAAAATTGAAAATATTTTGACATACTATATTTAGAGAGGAATTAAATTGTGTGTTGGCTTTTGGCTTCATTATTATTTTGATAATACCCATTTTCTAAAATGAATATTAGATGTCAGAAAACTCTTAAAATTTCTAGTCTGATTAATGTTCGTATGTTTCAGCAATGATCCTGCAATTACTTCCCTAATAACACGCAAAGAATTTGATGAACTTCGTCACTGGCATTCTGGCAAACCTCTGACTGAGGAATACGAGAGAGCTCAGCGCGCTGCTGAGGGTAAGAACTATCAAAGCTCACAAACCTGTGTTGGCTAGAGCCATATTGTCAAAGTAATCACAGTTTTGGAGAATGACTTGTCATTTCAGGAAATATTCACATCCACATAAATACTTATCAAGCTAGAACATTTGCAATAGTTCACTTACACTTAAATTGATGAATGTATGCATTTTGTGCAGGGATTGTGTATTATCTTGAATAGCTCTGGCAAGTATGATACAATGAGCACTTCTAGTCAGATGTACATCAAATACATCTACAGTTTGTTTACACGCACATATAAAAGGGCTGTGAAGTATTCTGCAAGCACAAGGGAGTATGGGCAATTTAATATTTACATATATAGTTCGGCTAATTTCTTATTAAGCTAATGAATATATATGCGTAATCTACTCAGATGTTTGCACAGTGGATGCATAGCCAATCCTGTTGTTTAAGAACAGCATGAAAATATAAAGTAAAAGAAGTAAGCAGCAGTTAGTTGTATCAAAAGAACCATAATTTTCTGGAAGTTTTTATCCATCTGAGACACTAAGGAAAACAAACCACAGGCTTATTTTTGAGCTTAGGTTTGCACATTTATGTTAAATGAAGTGTATAGTTCTGTGCATACCAGGACGTACAAAAAGCTTTTACTCAAAGATACTACTGTCGTCTACTGCATCATACAGTGGATTAAGCTGAGAAGAACCTACCAGGTAACAGGAAGTCATGGATTACTTATTGCTATTTTGGTGCTGCTCATGGTTTTCTTTTTTTTTTTTTTTTTCTGAAGCCAGGATTCCTTCTGGTCATTTTTTTTGACTGCAGTTCTTTGCAGTTCTCCTCGCACTGTGGTTTCAAAGGCAAATTTATAGAGCAGTCACTGTCACAGGGAAGTAGCCAGAGCATTTTTCCGTAATGCTAGAGTTGAAGTTTTATATCTTGTCCAGCTGAAGAGGGTAGTCTGTATTTGCCATACTTGAGTACTCTGTTGATGTGTACCATTCCTTCAGTCCTGTTTAAATCAGAAAGAGTGATCCCTTCTGAGATGTATATTCACACTAAGGGACTGACTCAGCATTTAGATTTTTTGGGGAGAGAAATACTTTGGGATGAGTACGTAAGTATTTCTGTACTCAATATCATCCATTGGCTAGCATTACGTGTTTTTTTTCAGTAGTAGTATTTTTTATGTTCTGATGACAGTCTATTTTTTTGAGGCAAAGTTCTCTATTTGATGATCTGAATTGCTTTTTTAGAACAACTGCCTAGTTTCATGGACTGTATAGGAAATCCAGCTGTTTTGCTCAAATGCTTACAGTTTCTTTCTTGGGGTCCTGCTTGTTAAGTTTTGTAGTGCTTTTGGTGTGTGCTTAGGGTGGTCTGAATTTGAGCCCATATTCCAGATAAAAAGTATTGTTGAAGTTTGGTGAGTCTTAGTAGCCAGTCTCTTCAAAAATGTGGATTTTGCCTTTTACATCAATGAGGAACTTAAGGTAATGTTAGCCCTTACACAGTGGAATTTATCTGTGTTTTTTTTCATCAAATATATTTGTCTGCTGCAATATCCAAAGATCCATATGAAAGAAGACAAATACAAAAGCTACAGACTTTCTATCGTTTTTATGGAAGCACTTTGGAAAGCAGCACTTCAAAGACTATTGTTTACCAAGGGGCTGTGCCCGCGAATGCTAATGCTGCTGACAAAAAGACAAAGAAGACACGTGTGAGTCTATTCAAGCTGCTCATTGCAAATCTGCTTTTTCTATCCAGGAAAGAGTTTCTGCTACATAATTCCCATGAAATGTCTTGCTTTTAATGCAACTTCTCCATTGAATAAATTAAGTTATCTTTATACCTGAAGTTTAATTGCTTAATTTGCAAAAATACTTTTTATTGCTAGTTGTATTATTGAGTGATAGTATTTTAATAAGCACCAGATAATTAAAAATGTGATAAATGCAAAGTCCGTAAAGGCTGATAGGTTTGGGCCAACCTATCTGCCGGCTAGTGAACAAGACGTTCCTGAAGTGAACGAGAAAGGATTTAAGCAATTTTATTTGATATTTACAAAGTCCTGGACAATACCGTAAAGTTCACTATTTATTTCCCTGTATTATTTAGAAATGTCAGACATGTTTCTGAAGAAAATATCCTTCAGAACATTACAATTCTAGCTAGAACAGTATGTGAATATTTTGTGACTTCACAGGATTTGTAAGAGGCATACTAATGAAGAATACAAAGCAAAAATAATTGGAGTAATATTTCAAAATAGAGAGTACTATTTTTATTTTAGTACTGATTGTAGATTATGGCCTCTTTAACCACCAAAAGTCTATTTAGACCAATTTCTTAACCTCAATTAAGATTGAATTCTGAATTGTTGGTAATTTATTGAGAAAATCTCAATATGGTTAGAATTTCTATTACCTATGGATGAAATAAAAGCTTAATATTTAACTTTCAGGCATCTGCTATTTTATTTTTTTACCTTTGTGCACTTTCATATTATTTGAGAAGGAGATGCTTTCTACTGACATTTATAATGAATTTTGAGTAAGCTTGTTGCACAAAATATACTGTCATCCAGAAATTATGTCTCCCTCAGAATCCGGAGATATCTTAATTTCCAAAACATAACACAACACACAGATGAACTGAAAACTGGAATGTACTTACAGTGATTATATGTAAATTACTTACAGCAAGGATTTTTTTCATCTGATACTTGCATGATGCTTGTTATGTCTGAATATTTTATTTTTTTGGATAGAAAAGTAAAGCAGAAATAATTGCAGAAGAAAACATGAAGCGACTAAACATTATAAAAGAAAAGAAAGAGCAAGAGCAATGGGAAGCCTTCAGAATGTCAATTAAGAAGGAAATAAAGCAGAATCCGACTGTTGGAATAGATAAATTAGAGAAGTTTCTCAAGACCCTTCACATCAAATCTGTGAAGCTGAGAACAGAAATAGCAGGGCTGTCAGCCTGTTCGGAAGCGTGGAAGGCACACTGCAGAAAGCAAGGTATGATGGCCACATTGCAAATCATGTATTGTGTATGTCTTCAATGAAAGTGTATCATGCACACTAAAGTACATCCATGTCACAGTATTTAGTTTGCAGAGGTGGTTAGTATTAAGAGTGATGACTTGCATAGCAATCCCTGTAGCCATTATTAGAGATGTGCAATTCCACTAGAATTAGTTTGTTTATTCCTTACCCTAAGTCAGGAATGTCAAACTGGAGCTGCATGCAGCCTGTAACTTGTCGGGCCAGGTTTTTCGATAGCCATCAGCAGCTTGGCTTCTTTTCGGTAGCTTTGCTTGCAAGGGCAGAATAGATGAGTTTTGGTCTTTACAAGCACTCTTGTATAGGTCACATGAGCGTGAGTAGTCTTCCTCTGGTTGTCTTTAAATAAAGTGCTTTTTAAATTTGTCGTAAATGTTTTCGGATGGAGAAGGTCTTTTAAAACACATGATATTCTTCAGTGATGCTGTCAACTCTCAAATAATATTTTTTAAAGGTAAGAGTCCTAAAGATTTAAGCATTGCTGTCCAAGTGATGAGGAGAGTTCATATCCTCCTTGAAAAATACCAGGATCTCTTGGAGAAACCACACTTAGAAAAGCTCATCAGATGTCTAAGACGTCTTGGATTCGAGAATTTGGCATGCTCTTTGTCTGGACAGGTAACTTTATAGAATATAGTTATTCTACTGAAATGGCGTATCAGCGATGTTTTATTAAGCATTGAATGGTGTGCTTAAGATCTATACTAAGCTTATTCTATTTTGCATTGTGCCATAAGATTTGGAGTTGTCTGTTCTTGCTTAGAAAATCAAAATTCTTTTGATATAGTGGCTATCTGGTACAAAAAAAAATCTTCTGCTAGAGTAACTAGAACTTGCTGCAAAGACAGACATTTGTCTGAGTCCTTGGTCATCTCTGAGAATTGCCTGTTGTTCCACTCATCACAGTCAACTGTGCTCTTCATGTTAAAAAACAACTGTTAAAAGCTAATCTATGAAGAGCTGCTTTTTAACAGTCCCAACTGTGCTAATTTAGAAAAGGAAATCTTTTGAGACTGTTGACGTGGATGAAAGCTGTTTTCTTTGTGATTATGATTATTACTGATCGCTTCTGAAGGAAATGGTTTCAAATACTCAGTTGCGCTCTGAAGTTAGAAACTGAGATGCACAGTTACTGTCAACATTTTTGAAGGACTCACCTTATGCTTTTCTGCATATTAGCAGCCTTTTCACTGAGTGGTTTAATGGTAAGAGCAGTTTGGTACCTTTGTGCGTAAATGGGATGTTAGTGTGGAGAGGGGGTGCCAAAGTGCGTGCCAAAGTGGTCTCAAGTGTGCGAGGAGATAACTCACAGGATGCAGAATATGATTTCATTAGCAGAAGGAAGGAGGATTACAGTGAGCAATCAATCCAGTATCACTGGAGTATCTAATTTTTAATGTTCAGTAGAGTTAGAAACTTTTGGAAGATCATTTGTTTTGTAAGAAATCTTCTGCTGAAGTGCAAGTTGTTTGTTTGTTTTGGTGTATGTGTGTGTGTGTGAATTCCACTGGTGTATGATGGCTCTTTGCCCTTGTTACATAAGCTTTGTAAGTGTGCTTTGTGCTGTCAATAAAATATATTGCATTTCAGGAAGCAGACTTGTAGGATCCCCAAATCTCAAAAGGTCTGCTGTAGAGGAGGATTGTGGTGATAGAGGGGAGATGTTGGAAAGTTCGAAGTGTCTAGCTCAGATATAGGTAGTTGGACTAGTAGACCTCCATAGGACTCTGCTAATCTAATTTTTTCTGTGACTCTGTGATCTTTTGGTATAAGTTTTAAGATTTAAAAACTTCTCTATAGCTTTCAGGATTGAGTGGTGTAACTGGACATGATGGGGAATTTTACATTTGGCATGTTTTAGGATATATAGGCATTGATTGAAAATATGCTTTACAAAAACATGGGGTCACACTCAGCACTTGATCTTTTATATTGAATTTCATTTTGCAATGCACAAGACTATATGGTGTGAATTTCTGCAGGAAATAATCTAAAAATACATTTTTATATCCTTTTCAAAGCTCACACTGAGTTCTAAAGAACAAAATCTCTGCAATTTTTTTGAGTCTCTTCCTAGTTTTCAAAACACCTTGAATTTTAATTGGACCTTGTAGGTAAGAGAAAGTGATGATCAGCGTATAAACATCTATGCTACTGAAGTGGGACCAGCTCGTTTTCAGCTACAATATATGGACTATTACTTGCTCAGAGAAGAGAGAAATGATCCAGATCCTAGAGTGCAGCATTTCATACCAGACACATGGCAGGTGATTAAACACAAATCATTTGTGTATAACATTATTGGATATGATTTCTGATATTTTTTCCCCTACTTAAAAATAGATGTTTTTGCACTTCTTGTGTTCTAAGTTTAGCAAATTCAGTAGATTGTTTTGAACTCTGTTCCACATTCCTTTCTACACGTTTTTTTTCCGTTGAGACCTTGGTCCTAGGAATACAACCTCTGAAATACCAAATCCATGGGATTTCACTGTTCAGCACCATATTTAATGGTGGATTACCCTTTGGATAACCTGCTTGGTTGGTTGGTTTATTTTGTTTTCATTCTCTGCTCTTTTGACTTTAAGGAGTAGCTGGTAACATGAGTTGAGAAATGATATGTTACTATCATAGAATATGTTAGTAATATTTATCTTTTCTCTTCTGTATCCTTTGTCCCATCCTTTTACAGACATATTTAAGATGAGACAGCTTAGAGGAATAGGGAGAAAGACAAAATAATAAACAGTGTATACTAAGAGCAGAAGAGAAGTTTGGGCAGTGTTAATGTAACTTTCATAATGCAAGAAAAATACATTGTATAAAACAGTGATTTTTTTCTTCTAATATACTTCAGAGTTGATTTGTTTTGTTTTCCATTTTTAAAATACCCACTTTTGGAGTGAGAGTTCTGGTATCAATATCTTGGAGCAATTCATTGAAATGGATAATTCATCATTTGCAGTATCATGTTTTTTACCTTCTTTACCTTCTGTAGTCTCAGTTGTAAAAAAAATAAGAGGTGTTTTCATAGAAAGAACTCGTTTAATCAATGAGAACTTCCTAACAGGACACTTGAGACATAAGCAACTCCTTTTCTGTCTTAGCGAGACCTTCTTGATGCTGTAGATAATAATGAGTCTGCAGTGATTGTTGCTCCCACTTCATCGGGAAAAACATATGCTTCATACTATTGCATGGAAAAAGTTCTGAAAACAAGCAATGAAGGAGTAGTTGTGTATGTTGCTCCTACAAAGGTAAGGCTGCATTTTACTACATATTCTGTATGTATAGCTTTTGAATTCAAACCCATATAACGGTTTTTCTGTGTTAATATCTACATAGCTATTTTAAGATATGTGAAAATGTGCTAGAAATAACCTTTTAGGTAAAGGGTAAAAATGCCAGAGGCCTAAGAGCATAGTGAAAGTGATACTAGAACAGAAAAATGGCCAAGCAGGGCAAGTTGTCTGTTTCCAATGGAGCTGACCATTAGATGGTGGAAGAGAAAGTTTAAAAAACTCTAGATAGTTGTGAGACTTTTTTTTTTAAACAATGAATTGTACTAGTATTTAAAAATAGACTTAAGAGCTAAAGCATGGTGTTTTGATTCCCTCCAAAATTTACTTTAACATCAGTACAAGCTTTGGATAACAGTTGAAGCCTGAGAATGAATATACAATTACATGTACCATTATTCAGTAATAATCTCTCTGGATTGGTTTATATAAATAAAACCAAATTTGTATGGATATACTCAAGTTGATATCAAATTGCTGTTTTAATTTAAATATCAGAACCTGAGTTCAGAACTTAGGTGTTTACACTTGTGGCCCTACGACTTGGAGATCGTGAAAGTGCTTGTAGATGCAGTAGAATGTTACTAGTTTTTCAGCCATTCTAATAATAATTAAAATACTGAAGTAATACTGTATAATCCACCACTTCACACAACACTAAATTTCTTTGAAAGCATTTTGAGTATAATGGAAAATCTCAATAATAAACTGAGTTTAATTTTCAGTGTTGAAATTCTTGACAGTCTGGGCTTGTAAATGAATATCAGTGCCAATACTGAAAACTTTTCTATGTATCAGAATGTTATATAAGTTTGGATATGCTCCCAGTTTTATTAATGACCTGTTTTACTTAAGGCTCTTGTAAACCAAGTGATGGGAATTGTATATAGCCGATTCACCAAGAAACTTCCTGATGGATTGGCGGTGTGTGGAGTCTTCACACGGGATTATAACCGTGATGTCATGAATTGTCAGGTATGTTTATGGATGTTTTAATATATAACAACGACGCCCTTTCGTATATCGTGTGGCTTCTAAAAATGTTACTTCTGGAAACATTGCACTGGTCAGTTACTCTAGTTAAATTAATTAAAATCCTTTGGGCACCAGTATATATCCAATGCAAACCCAGACAAATGAAGGGATGCTCTTTTCCTTCTCTTATCCTGATTGTGTGACATATAGTCCTTATAGGCCTTACTGACATCAGCCTCTCATTAAATAGCCCTGCCTGCTGCATTTTCTATATTTAATCTATTTTCACTAGCTAGTGTGGATGAAAATCACTTATAAATTCTAGTGAAAAGTTAGAGTTCAGACTCTGAAAATCTTGGAAATAAATTAGGTAGATTTGGCTCACAGCTGGACAAAGATTGAAACATACTGATGATTTGAACTGAGAAGCAAGGTAAGGTCTTAATTTTAACCAAGGTGATAATTTGCTACTGCTGTTGCTGTGGAAAGCTTTGAGAGACTTTGATAGCAGTATAAAGGCCTAGAATAAATAGGATTAAACTTAATATATATTATAGATATAGTATATTTTGTCTGTAGCCATTAACCTTTTGAAAGCTTGTTAGTGAAAGGTACAATGAAAATGAACATTGCTATTATCTTGGCACTGGAGTTCATGTTTTTTTCCCTTTTGCAAGTTGCTTTCTTTCAAGCCAGCATTTTTTTATTCTTAAATAGAAGTATTTAAAAAGAAAACTGATAAAATAAATAGAACTTTCTTATTCATGGTAAAAATACCTTAGACACAATCCCGCTTCCTCTACTAATGGCTGAAGTGAAAAAACATCAACTATAGGGTACGTTTGGGCTCCTAGCAGCTGCTCTCGCGCCTTGTTGCAGTTATAAAGTTGTTTGGAAGGTGATTCTATACAGGTTAGTCATTCTTGCTTATCTTGAAATCAAATATATTTTAATAATAAAGCAATCTTCCTATTTTTTTTTGTCAGTTTACTGGAAAATAATGTTTACAAATCTTTCTTAGATACTGGTCACTGTGCCTCAGTGTTTAGAAATCCTGATGCTGTCCCCTCACTGCCAGGAATGGACCAAGCGGATACAATATGTTATATTTGATGAGGTAGATGGCTTTTAATACTAAGCAATTTAACAAATATAAGAAAAAATGCCAAAGACTAATTTTTCATTATGTGTTTTATTTAGTTTAAAACAAAATTTCCAGAAATATTATTTCAGACTTCTAGCTTGTCAGACATAAATATGTTTTGCTTATTCATGGTAGCTAATAGTGTTTATGTATTCTAGTAAAGGAATTGGAACTGTATGACCTCCTGGGGACTATCAGATTTCTAATGAAAGCTACCAGGAACTTGCCTTATTTCTCTCAAGATAGTCAATTGAAAAACTAAAGGAACATTCCAGAGCTATATCATAAATATTTGATGCGATAAGGTTAATTTTGCCAGGGAAAAAGTCAGTGATTAATTCTGCTGTATTTAATGTTCAGACTGCACTCTTATTTCTTGTGAATTAAATTAATTGCTAATGCTGCCAGTGAGTATCTAGGGTACAAATAATAGATGTAATTTCAAAATTTAGACTAATTCACTGTTCAATGAAGTCTAGAGAGACATTTACTGGACATTTGATTTGGGTCTTGTGGTTGTTTGCTACGACATAAGAATTATTAAGTAGTGATCTTGCAAAAATGTATTGCAAAACACAAGCCAGTTATACTATGGGTGCATTTTGACAAAGAAGACTTCTCCTTTTCACCAATTGTCTTTGTACAGATCCATTGCCTTGGTGGTGAAATTGGAGCAGAGGTTTGGGAGCATCTTCTGGTAACAATTCGGTGTCCATTTTTGGCACTGTCTGCTACTGTCAGTAACCCAGAGCACCTAACTGAGTATGTTGGAGTTTTCTTGCTCAAAAGGGCATATTTAAATTGTATATGAACTTTTTTGGACAGAGAAGTCAATTACTATTTGGAGACAAGAGATACAGTTGCATTGCTATACCTTTTAGGCCACCCTTACCTTCCCACTTGACCCCAGATAATACTGTAGCTCTTAACTTCTTGTAATGAGAGCAGAAAGTTCCTTCTGGCCCTTTAGGTTATTAGGAAAGAAGAATGTAGGAGGCCCATACATCTCCTTGAAGTGTCAAAGCCTGATAAGCACAGCGGCCCATCATTGATCAAGGAAGATACCTGTACTATATGTTTGTATGATGCAAACATTTTGACACTTATGCTTTGCAACCTGAGATACATTGGAAAAAAAAGCACTAAATATGGTTGGTAGAGACTGGAGTTAGAAATCCAGCATGTTTCAGTAGTAATCTATCTACTTTAGTTGTAGTAGTTTTATTAAAACGTTTTCTAAGTGTTAGCTTCTCTTTTTTTTTTTTTTTTAATTTTCAACTATAGGTGGTTACAAACTGTGAAAAGGTATTGGCAGCGTGCTGAGAAAACAATGGAAAAAAGCTCTAAACACTCTAAAGAGAATTCTTCAAGAAAATGCAAAGTGAAATCGAAAGTACAAGAACAAAAAAAATCATATCATGTTAGACTGGGTGTGTATCAGGAATTTTTTAAACTAAAAAAATACTTCTTGGTGTGAAAACTTTAACTTCTTTTCTGAAAACTTCAGTAAGTGCATGAACTTAAGCATATATATTTTTTTAAGTAAATACAAATCTCTTCAGGATTATATGCCTGTTTTTTGTAGCAGTCGGATGTATCATGGTGGCATTTTTGTCTATCTACAGTTCTATATGGAGAGAGATACAACGATTTAGAAAAGTACGTGTGTTCTGTAAAGGACACTGATTTTCTTATTGAACATTATCACCCATGTGCTGCATTAACAGTCAATCACGTAAGCAAAATACTGGTGTCAGGCGTGTTCATCAGCTGTTGCAGTAAGCAACAAGATTTCCTTTAAAATGGCTCCATTATTTATATTTTATATTTTAACCTCCTTGCAGATTGCAAGCTATGGTTTTCCTTCAGACCTGTCGCTGTCACCACGAGAGAGCATCCAGCTGTATGACACAATGGTAGAAATCTGGCAGGAGTGGCCAAGGGCACAGGTGAGTATAAATGGTCGTGTATGGAATATATCAACAGAAATAGAAAAGAAAGTATTACATTTTTTGTTACTGGTATTTTCAAGGAGCTAGATCCTGAGGAGTTTGTCCTTTTCAAGAACAAAGTGGTAATAAAGAAGATGGATGTGAGGAAGTATGAACAAGAACTGAAGAAAGAGCTAACCGAATGGATTGCAGTTGGCCAAGGACAAAAGGTAACAGTTGTTACAGGAGAGCTTTCTCAAAGTTTATATATGGTTTCAATGTAATTTATTATATAATAATTATATATAATAATGTTTAAATAAATGTGTTTTTATTAGGTGCAAATACTGCTTTGCTGAAAAATAAATGTTAATACTTGTGGCGTTTCCATAAGCATTTTCAAGGTGATGTTTCACAAGCTTCTTTGGGAATTAGACTTTTGATAGTAAGCAAGGTTTCAATTCCTGATTCCCTTGGGTACAGTTAAAACTTCAGTCAGCTTTGTTTTTACTGCCTATTTGAATCCTTTTCTATAACCACAGGTAGTAAATATGTTTCTGTGTAAATGACAGAAATGAAAACAATGAGCAGAAAATCAAGTCCTTAATTAGAGGTGAACTGTTTATATATCATAAAAAGGAGTTTGAAGAAGCAGCGGATCAACAACAAGAAAACAACTATGAAATTCAGGAAATACATTTAAGTATCACATTCTTAAAGAAAAAAAAAGTTTAAGACATACTGTAATTTGTCTATTAACGATGCTTTATTAACTGTACAGTTGTGACAGCCAAGAACATTGCAACAGTTTGTATTTCGAGTTTTTATTGAACTCAGTTTATGTTGTACACACCTTTTAGTCTGTAAACTGTGGTTATTGCAGTTAGAAGCTGATGCAGAAAAATGAAGACCTGATCTTCATTAGCCTCCAAGCAGAAGTTTCTGTTGCTAAAATTTGTTCAATGATAATTCTTTGGTCAGGTTCATGAGCTACTAGAGCATCTTAAGCCCAGACCCATGGATTGCTCAAAAGAGAATAAGTGGGCCAATTTTGCCTGCTTTGTTGACAAGTTGCATGAGATGGATAAATTGCCTGCTATATTTTTTATGTAAGTATTACATTCCATATATTATATCTATATTTCCTAGACTCAAAAAAGTGGGTATTGGAGGTGAGACTTGACAGCTTGTCAGCATTTATATGGTAAATGCTAGCTTTGTTTTAAAAATGTATGAAATAAGGAGGGTGCGTGCATACTCTCGTTGTAATAAGGCATAGGAATAATTGCTTAAAATGAAAGGTTTGCTCAGCGTCAGGGGTCTTGCTCTTCCTTATACTGGTCACCTTCATAGTTAGGGTCCCCCCTACAGCATGTGATGCTGTTTCAATTCTCACATGTCTTATGCTGGTGAAATGGATTTTCTAAGAGGTCTCTAGAAAGGAAGAAGAAAAAAGCAAGTATTCATGTAAATGACACATTTCAAAGGACTGTAGTTGCTGGTAAATTGCATCTTTTTTCTAACTTTCAGTGACAGTCCAATTGTAATTATTATTCCTATGGCTGATATTAGGCAGCATCCAATAGTTTTCCAAATCAGACTTTGATATTTGTAGTTCTTTCACATAAGAGGACTACGCTGTGAAATGCAGCATGATTTGGGGGTGATTATTGGCAGTTACAAGCCGCTTCTGCTTTAGAAAGCTGAAGTGCTTTCCCCTCACCTACCCTAGAATTGCAGGTCCTTAGAAATTTCTGGTGGGTAATGGTTCTTAGGGTTTTGTGTAGAGCCAAATTATTTATTGCAGCAATTGATGGTAGAAAAAAAAAGAAAAATGTCAGTGTTTAGAGTTTGCTTTTTGTTGCGGGGTAGAACCACCAGAGAGAGGAGCAGATTGGCACCAGATTTGTGTTTCTTATGACCAAGAGATGGAAAGAACTTACATCGCTTGCTCTGAGTTTCAAAGGGATAGAAAAGTAAATGGAAATGATTCTTTTTGAGCTCTTTTATCCACGACAGCTTAATTTAAGGAGAAATTATCCCCTGTTATTAGTAACTGTGTTTCGTCTTTCTGAGGATCAAGTCTTTCATTTTTTGCTCCTGGTAACTGCTGCAACAGGAATAAAAAAATAAGTATTCCTTGAGAGTGAAGACAGAGAAGTTTTCATCACAGTTAAACCCCAAACAGTCCAGTATTGGAAGAAAAAGCGTATATATATATGAGGAAGAACAGCTGTGTAGATGACCAAGAAAGCAAGGATTCATTCTCGGCGTTCTCCCGTTTGAGAAGAATTAAAATGGCCTAAGGTGTATAGGCTGATTTGTACATCCAAGTGTTTAGCTTAGGGGAGGGTAGAACTGAGTGTGCTTTCTATATATAATTCACTGTCAGAACCATTTCACATTTTACTATAACATTTTTGAATTACTGCAATTTGAAGGTGAATGTGGCTTTGATTTGGAGAATAGGGGATGTGCTTCTAATGAATACGATTATCCATTTTTAGGTATAAGAGCTGATTGAATATTATCATAACTGCATGCTTATAAATAAAAATTCTGTTGGAATTCACTTAACTAATGTATATTATGTATTGTTTATTTTAAGTTTTAACATAAATTCAGTGGAGGAGGCAGCCCGGAGCGTATATGCCAATTTGAAGGAAAAACAAAAAAATGAACAAGACCCTAAGTTGCTCTCTGATATTGAGAGAGCAAAAGAAAATGTGAGAGAGCAACTAAGAAAAGTGAATAAGGAGCTAAGGAAATACCACATTTCGTAAGTATTACAACGATATACTATTAAAAAGCTCGTGTATTATCACAGAGCATCATTTGGTGCTAAGATGCTCCCGGGACTGTGCGTCCACGCGTGCAGCTGTAGGTGCAGTAGCCCCACGTCCCGTGCGTGCTCCGCTGCCCGTGCTGCGGGAGCAGCTCTTTGGCAGCTCCGGTGAGCAGGCTCTCGGGCACAGCCCCGCAGCAGGGACACCACTGCCACTGCCTTCCTGGAAGAGGCTGACACTAAAGCAGGAGTGTCAAAGAGAAATGAGTATGAGAGAGCGCCAATCTGGAGGAGCCTAGAATTGAGAGTTTCATTAGACCAGAACTTCTCCTTCTTCAGGCTTTTTTTTTGTGCTGTGACTTGAAACCAGTGTGGGGTCTGAACCTGTCCTGGGGCAGCTACTGTGGGAGAACATTTTCTTAGCTTAGCTTCTCCATGCATGGCTTCTTACAGTAGCAGAGCTCTGAGGAGTGGGCTCCCTTATGCCTGATGAGATGCCCTTTGAAAATGTCAGCCTTTTGCCTTCCTCTGTACCATTTGCGTAGATTTATTTCCCCACTAACTTTGAATGTAATTACTGGGTCTACAAGGATTGTCAGGAACACTAATCATCCCATATTCCACTCCTGATGACAGCAGCATTTCCTTCTTTGGTCATGATATCACAAAAGAATGAACTTTGCTCACTTCATGGAACTAACTTCAGAAAATCCAGTTGCAACTTAGACACATATTTAGACATTGAAGTATCATCTTGAATCTACCTCTGAATAGTTTTCCCTCTCTTCTTCAAATCCTTATAGTCCATGTTAATGTTATAATTGGCAGTAAATCTTATTTCTGCTTCATGTTGAGTTGTACTATAGAATTATTTTTACCTTATTAATTTGTAAAATTGAAGGCACTTTTATTGTGATACACAAAAATGATGGAAGATAAAGACAACCTGTAAATCTTCGCTATTTCAAACAGGGTTATATGCTGGAAGTGGTTAGCATTATAAGCAAATTTACATTAACATATTGTCACGGAACGAGTGGTGGTAGGGGTGAGTGACACAATGCACTTCACTTGTGGGAAAGAAATAGGAATAGGTTTTATTGTTAATGACAATGATTTCACGAGATTCTATGGCAAGGTCGCTTATTAGTTACTGCATGGAGGTTCAAGATACACACAGAATTATCAAGGACACCCTCCCGTTGGGTCACGAGGTTCAGATTGGACCCCCTTACTTTCCAGACTCCTTGTGAGAGGAGTCTGGGTGCGGCTGGATCCAGTCCTAGTCCCAGACCTGGTCAATGGTTTATGTCTAAGGGATTTGTGCACAGTTACAAAGTAAAGTTTACAAATTCAGAGAGAGAAAGGTGCGCTATAGTTACTTATCACGAACCTGTAGTGGGAAGGATCTCTTAACCTCGAGGTTAAATCCTTGAGAGGTGTCCCTGCTGAAGGGGAGATCCCAGGGTGCAGCCCGCTGCCATGCAAGGAGAGCTCGATGGGCTCTTGGGCTGTCCCCGTATTTATGGGATAAGATGATTGACTGATAGTCATTCTTTCAATTCAGAAATGACTGTTGGCTGGTGTACTCACATTTAGCCTTCAGAATAGGGTGGGGGAAGAAATCAGGGAGGCAACTACCAGGATCAGATATAATGTGGTAGTTAACACCTGAACAGGGCTATATGTGAGAAGTCAGGATGAACTGGGGAAGGAGCATATCCGTCACACATATATGCTTTTATGTTTGAACCTGGTGTTTAAAAAGGAGTGAATCTGCATCTTTTAGAATCAAAATCATGTTTTAAATTTGAGAAGTATATGTTCAAATGTCAATTGCAAAAATAATCATTTTATATTTTTTACAGTGTTATCCAAAAAATGGTTTCCAAGAAGGTAGAGAGTGTAATGCTTGCTCTGGCTGAAAAAGAACGCTTACAGAAAAGACTTAAAAAGCTTAATGGAATCCCTTCTGCATATACTTACGCCAATTCTAAGGCTGTGGATGAAGAGGTAATTCATTCACTGATATTTTTAACAAGTTTTTGGTATGTATGTCTACAATATGTAGGTTCATGCGTAAGTACATAAAACATGTAACGTGTGATTCAGCTGCACTTCATAACAGTAAGCAGTCTTTATGAAACTTTCTCTGAATATTTTAATTTAAGCTTTACTCCGAGTATCAATCTTAGGTGACTTTATTTTTATGATGTAGCTAGCTTTTCCCAGGACAGTGAGCAAGTCTTTTGGATCTGGGAGAGGTGGCACTTGGCTGAAGGCTGAAATTGAGAAAATCCTGAATAGTGCAGAGCTATTTCTGGGCTGGGGAAAGAGAGCCCTGGTCCCTGCACGGCAAGGCAGGGTGGAGGTGCCGAGAGCAGAGGGACCTCAGTGCCCAGGCTGCCTGGGAGCCCACTCGGTGCTTCAAGTTTACCAAAACTGATAAGCAGCTGCATCTCTCTGTCGTATTTGGAACTTTATCAGATAAAGTTTTCTTTTTCTCTTCACATTTTCTATTTTTCACTGGCAAAACTTGTTTGTAATTAATACTTAACCTTTGTGTTTGTTTGTAGACTTTGAACAAGATCTTGGATCGAGTTAAGCTTCAGAAGAAAGGTTATGAGCAGACAATGCTGGCACTGAGGGGCATTGGGTACCATCATGGCTCTATGTTCGCCAAGGAAAGACAAGTAGTGGAAATGCTCTTTAGGTTGGGTTATATTAAGGTCGGTGAATGAGAATCAGTTTATGGGCATTTTTTGTTTGTTTGTTTTGAAAACGCTTTGATTTTTCCACAGAATGTAATTAAAAAATATAAGATATCTTTCACCAGTGGTAAAATATGTCACATTCAGATTTGTTGTGCTCACTTTTTAAATGTTGATGTGAAGGGTTTCAAATTAATGAAATCAAGTAAATGAATTGGTAGCTGTAGAGCTTAATTTCTATGTAGAAATTGCTATGCTTCAGGTTAGCATATCACAATTAAATGTGTTCTAGTGAAATGAACTCCATAGGACTAAGATATATCCTTTTGTCTAAATATTATTTCCACTTGTGTTTCATAAAAAATAAGGTACAAACCTTCAAAATATGCAAGCATATTACTTATATGAAAAATAATAATTACATTCCTGTGAATCTGAGTGGGATATTACAGATCATTTTTTGATCAGATACTGTCATATCCAATAGATGTACTAATATTTGATACTTTTGTAGGTAGTCACAGCTACTGGATCACTCGCTTTAGGGATCAACATGCCTTGTAAATCTGTTGTCTTTGCTGAAGACTCTGTCTTTTTAGATGCCCTAAATTACAGACAGGTAATCTTGTTTGCATTACAAGTATAGTGCATATGTACCTATCGTCACACACAAATTTAGGGAGTATGTTTTCTTTTACATATATTTCTGTGTATATGCTGAGTTTTAGCTGTTCACTTCAGTGATAAAAATAATTTTAGCTAAGGTATTTTTACTGATGTTTCAAAAACGGCAGCCCCCAAAGAATGGGTAGACCTGTTTCAGCACTGAAAATACTGCAGTTGAATTAAAGGCATAAATTCAGCTTTCAGTTATGTGGGTCAGTAGGGAGGGAGATTCTTTTGCTTTAGCCAGATTGTTATAAAGCATACATGAAAAATATACTATAAGAACATAGAGGCAGAGCGGCAGCGGCTGCTGCAGCAGCAGGACCTGCCGGGCCAGGTGCCACACAGAGGTGGTTACTGGCCTGTATTGAAACAGCATAGATGGTAGCAGTATGCACAATTTAGATATATTCCATTTAAAAATGTATTAGTATAAACATTATTGTTACAAATATCCTCCTCTTAGATGTCAGGACGTGCTGGAAGACGTGGACAAGATATGATTGGAAATGTGTTCTTTTATGACATCCCACTGCCCAAGGTTGAAAGACTTATCAAATCCAGTGTGCCTCAACTGAAAGGCCAGTTTCCTCTGACAATTTCCTTAGTCCTGAGACTCATGCTGTTGTCTGCAAGGGCTGATGACAAAGCAGATGCCAGAGCAAAGGTATAGGACTTTTTAAAATAGTTATTTAATTTAATTATGGTATCCATTTAACTCAAGGAGAAAGATGCATTTCAAAAGTAAACAGTCATTCTCCAAGTGAAATTGCATATCCTGTTTCTTCCTCCTACATGGCAGTGTGTTGTGAATTTTCATGCACTTTTTTTGGCAAAAATATTATTATTTTAGAAAGGAAGGCATATTTACTTTAACTCTGGTATATAATATTTGCATTAACTACATTTGCAGAATCAGAAAATCTTGCAGATGAAGAGATTATTATTCTTGACTTTGGATGCAGTGGTATAGATAAACTGGCCATGATTACAAATAGTTCAAGGAGTCCCTTCTGTAGTCCTCCAGATACATATGGATATTTATTTTCAAGAATGTAAAAGATGAGCAAAAGATGCATTTAATGAATTCAAACATAACTGGCATCAGCTGTTTTGAGATGAAATAAATTAGTAGACTTCATGTAATTTTTAATATTTCAATAAAGCATATGGAACAATGTTCAAGATCCTGATTTTAGTTTAATGATGCAAGTATAAGTTCTTGATCCTATGAATTAGTAAATTAGTATATGAGCTTCATGTAATTAACTCCACATAGCTCAGTATAAATTAAAAACATGCAGATATCTGGCACATGCCAGACAAAGAATGGTCTTTTCACAAGAACTTGTGAAAAGGAGTTGGGTGCAAAAAAACAAACAAACAAACAAAACCCCAACCCACTGAGCATTTCTATCCTGAAAACTGAGTGATGAAGCAAACATAAAAACTGGATCTGAAAATTCTTTTTTTGTTACAACACAGACTTCCCCTCGTGTTGCTAATTTCTTGAGGTTTTATTCTTTGCCAGGTATTGTCCATCTTGAAGCACTCACTGATGTCCTTCAAGCAGGAAAGACATGCTGAACTCCTAAAAATCTATTTTATCTTTTCCTTGCAGTTTCTTATCAAAGAGGTAAGTTATCACTCATTGGAGACAGCAGTAGCCTGTAAATGTAGATTTTTTTTTTTCTTAAACCTACCAGCTCTCCAAGTTAAGAACCTCTGTGTGTGCTTAGTACTCTTTGACTTAGCACTGTTTATATTCCATAGCAACAGGCAAGCTTCTGTAGAAATTTGAGGAAATAAATACAATTAGAGGACTTTAAAGCCTGAGGTGTGTATTTTGTGGAATAAATTCAATGAGGAAAGTTTCATGGCATGGTCTATGTAACTGTGATCACATATTGATTTGGAAACTGAGAGTCGTACTGTGTGGTGTATGAAGCAGCCTCTATGTGAAATGACTGCAGTTTAAAACACTTTGAGAGTCATGTAACTTCCAAAATGCTGGGAGAAAATTATACTGCTTGACAAATAAATAGGAAACAGCTATTTGAAAGGCTGAAAATCAGCCGTGCATCTCTGCATAGCACTAGTGAATGTTGATGGATACTGTTCTGGCACTTCTTGTGCGTAACCCTGGCTTTGGGTTGCAGCCAGGGCTGCAGGCAGGGACGTGTAGCAGGGACGTGACAGCCCCTAGTCACCTGGGAGCAGCTTTCCTGGTCCTGCTCCCAGCAGAGCCCTCTTGGGGTCTGTCTGCCAATGGGTGTCTCTGGTGCAGGAGAGCAGGAGTCTGATGTTCCCACTGCTCAGGAGAATCCTCAGTCAGTGTGTCACAAAGAGCTGTGGCATTGGCCAAACCCAAGCCCATGTACCTGATACCTTGTCTCAAATTCTTTCAAAAGGTGAATATTTAAAAAAGGTGCACTAATATAATGATGATTCTCTAGATAGTCCCTGCTTCCTAAGTTGTGCACAGGAGGAAGAGATAAAGATCTCCAATGAAAATATTTCGATAGTTGGTGACTACTCCTTCAGTAAGGAAACACTTTTGTCTTTCAGTGCGAAT
>NW_010579141.1:0-11351 GCF_000705375.1 Tinamus guttatus | reverse complement strand
CACATTCAAGAACCCCCCTTTTATTTTCACTACACCTCTTTTTTATCTTTTTCAGCTAATCACTAAGTCTATGCCATTGCATGATTTATGTCTGCAAATGGGTTTAGGATGGAGGTCCACCCCAGGGCAATGCTCATCCTAATGCTCTGCTGAGGCTGAACAGGTAAAACAGGTAAAAATCTACATTTTTACGTGCAGACAGACTTGTAGGGCTAATTGGTTTTTGACTGCAATGAGGCACAGAAGGGATTTGTGTGCCACGTGTGTCAGTGGCAAGTGGGTGCTGACCCACAATGCAGGGGATTTTTGTATCAGAAAGAATCATACACCTCTTTCAAGCCTTGGCTTGGACCTGATTCTGCGTCTGTCCATGGTAGAGAATGAATCAGGGTAGTTGTAGATGCTTGAAATAGAAGCAATTTCACTTGCACTTTGCTCAGGCAGTATTTCAAGCCCTGGTCATCATTACATTTGACAGACCACATCCTGGGACAAGTAATAGATGCATCCCTTTAGTAGCAACCTAGCAGATTTCTGCAAGCAGAATTGGAAGAAAACTTGTATTCACAGACATAAACTCATAATTCACACAGTATTAATAGCTACTCTTTTGCATAGATTTAGAGGTTGTTGAGTAAAGGAACAGATCAATTTTATTTTCAATTAAAAACTTTATGATCCTGCTACCATAAACAATTCCATAAGTAATTTTAATCATATAAAAAGACCTATTGCCTTCGATGGCGGATGGGTCGGGTTCTATGTCTTTTTAAAAAACAAAAAACAAGATAAAGGCATTCAAGATAAAGTCATTCCTGTGGGATTTCTGGAATAAATCATGGTAACGAATTTCACGTAGTCATTACTGCAATCAATCCACTAAATGATGAAAAAATGAATGCGTGTTTTAGAGTGATGAGTCACGCAAACAGTATTAGATAGGAGTCTGCAAGATCAAGAGTGGAGTTTGAATTTGTATTAAAAAGAGATCTTTCAACCAAACACAAAACAGACTTTTAAAAGTTTTGCAACAAATGATGCCTGCTCTTTCTTCTCTCTCTCTTTTTTTTTTCTCCTTTCTGTTAAGCTTCTGTTAAGCATTTAATCATTGCTGCCCCATTCTTAGGAAGATATCACCAATATATACAAAAGGGATGGTGAAAATCTTTCAAAACGCTAGCGTGGTTCCCCTTTTGCTCAGTGCTGTAAATTTTGACATAGGAATGATCAGCTCAAATGTTCTAAATGCAGGTTCTAACAACGTGGGAAGGCAGAAAGAAGACATTTTTAAAATAATTGCTCTATAGTCAATCTGAAATAGTATATTCCAACCAAGAAAGGATAAGATACATGTTGCAATGCAGAAATTAAATTTTATTTTTTAGGGTGGCTTGAAGAGAATTCCATGGCAAACCTGGAATTGCTTTCTGCTGAAAAACATCAGTTGGACAAAAAAGATAATCTCACCATATTCCCTGAGACTAAAAGCCATCAGTTTTCCCTGCATGGGAGTGCTGCAACTTCTGTCCAAATACACAGTGCAAATGCATCTGTAGAAGAGCTTACTGGAGAAAATATGCAACTGAGTAAGGTAGAAAAGCCTATTTATTTCTTAAATGAAGAAAAGAAGATCCCCAAATCACTTGAATCAGTCAGCTGTAAAGATGTATCTTTTAAGCAAGACAATTCACCCAGGAGGCAACAAGAGGGCTGTGGAGCTGCTGGAGAGAGTCCAGCGCAGGGCCACAAGGATGATCAGGGGCCTGGAACATCTGCCCTGTGAGGAGAGGCTGAGGGAGCTGGGCCTGTTCAGCCTGGAGAAGAGAAGGCTGAGAGGGGACCTGAACAGTGTCTAGAAGTACCTCAAGGGAGGCAGTGAGGAGGATGGTGCTGGCCTCTTTTCACTGGTGGCCACCAACAGAACTAGAGGTAATGGCCACAAACTGAGGCACCAAAAGTTCCACAGGAACTTAAGGAAATTTTTTTTAACAGTGAGGGTGCCAGAGCACTGGAACAGGCTGCCCAGAGAGGTTGTGGAGTCTCCTTCTCTGGAGATCTTCCAAACCTGCTTGGACGCAGTCCTGTGCCACGTGCTCTGGGTGACCCTGCGTGTGCAGCAGGGGTTGGACTAGATGATCTCTAGAGGTCCCTTCTAACCCTAAGCATTCTGGGATTCTATGATTCTATGATTATAGAAGCATTTATTATATTTTAAATAAAGACAAAAACTCAGTGTAACTTTTACTTTCCAGAAGAAAGCATAAAAACTTTTGGCTCATAAGAGTCAAGGAAACTGGACTTTGCTGACATCAGTGTAAAACTCCCAAAGATTTGTGAATGCCCAGTGGAGTCATGACACAGTTTGTGAGTTCCCACTTTTTTGGGCGCGGAAATCTCTTCAACTGAGTTATCCATCAAAATGAATGATATTTAGCTCATAATATAAGCCTTGTCTTCCAACCTCTTCATAATTTCTATGACACATGGTTGGAAGCACTTACTGAGTAGACAGAACAAACCCCAGTTTCATCGCTGTGCTACATTAGAAGCCATGAACAAGATTGGAAAAGGGGCTACTGCAGCAGCTGGATACTGTAAGAGACATCCTCCATTAAGGAAAAATGGTACTTTTACTGATTAAATTTGGTTTAGGGTTGCAAAGTGACTTGCATGGACTTTGACCCCACATTTCATGCTTCTTGTTACAGTTACAAAAAGGCTTTTGATTGAAAACCTCTTCCTGTAGGAATCCAGAGTGAAAACCGGGTCCTTATTATGTGATTTTTGCTAATGCAAAAGGAGAAAAAGAATTGGATCCCCCCGAAAATCACTATTAAAAAAATGAAGTGAGGGGAAAATAAATTAGGAAGAAACCGAGAAAAAATTTGTTGCATAAAAAGGAAAGAGATGAACTCATAACTACCTTGTTGCACCGGGTCCTTATTATGTGATTTTTGCTAATGCAAAAGGAGAAAAAGAATTGGATCCCCCCGAAAATCAGTATTAAAAAATGAAGTGGGGTGAAAAAAATTAGGAAGAAAGCGAGAAAAAGTTTGTTGCATAAAAAGGAAAGCGATGAACTCATAACTACCTTGTTGTATGCAGAGCTTTTCATCAGCAGATCTCCAGACACTTAACCAAATATCTCTCCATTTTGCTGAAGGGAACCTGAGGCACTACAAACAGATACCTTTCACCAGGCAAGACACATGGGACAAGGAACAAGTTTCCAGAATTCCCATCCCGTTTCCTATGGACTGGGCTACTGTGCCTTCACACACAGGGTTGTTAAGCATCATCCCAGAGCCCAAGGAGATGGAATTCATCCCCTGCAGTGTTAGTGCAGGGAAGGTGAATGCCCTGTCTCACCAGGGTCTGGGTTATTGCTGGCATCACTAGTGACACATAGGTCACTATCTGTGGGAAGCCAGATGCTTAACCTAGAATTAACTTAGAGGAGGTGACAACCCATTTCTGGTGACTGCAAGGGGAAAACTGAAATTTGCTAGCAGAATTCACAGATTTATTCAAAAAAACTGGCTAAAGCAGCTATAGAAGAACAATGAACGTAAAAAAAGAAAAGGGAAGAACATTCTCATTCAGGCACAACCAGCCTTATTATCAAACTTTTCATTTTCATTCGTAACTTTTGCAAAGTTGACTTAATTTCTGTGTCATATAGGAAGGACTAGCAGCTCTTACCCAAGATAATTAGTTTTTGAAGATTTTTTTTTCTGAACTGAGTTGAAGAATCCTGTAGCAATGGTGTCTTACATAGATACATTTAATAAGCTCATTTAGTTTGTATGGAAAATACTTTGTCCTTCAACAAACTGCATAGGATTTTTACAGCTGCTGACTGGCAGCATGTCCTTAAATTCCACACAAGTCTGTATCAAATAGTCATTCAAATCCTAGGATGAGATAGTGGGATCAGAATTATTAGAGATGAAACAGACCTAGCTATTCAAAAACATAATTTTGTAAAAATGTAGGCAGGCAGACATTCCTTTATTTATGTACATTATTCTGGTGCAGTTTGCTGCTCAAGGTTTTAAACCTGTGAATTTATTAATGATGCTAAAAACTTATTTGACCAAAAATAGTATTACCTGCCATCTAATGAACTCTAATTGCTGCAGCATGCGGTCATTGGGTTGACTTGCAAGAACCATGCTGCTACAAGATTTAAAGGAATCAGGCAGTGTGAAGAAACATGGGCTTAGAAATTATAACTGGAATACTAAAAGTTAAGAAGCTGATTAAGACACATGCATGAATTTAAAAGAATCACAAAAAATGACAGTAAAATGCTGCAGAGGAAGGAAACTTTTAGGGTATAAAATGTGTCCACTTAGAGCTAATATCTTTTTTTTTAAGCCCAAGGGAATGGCACTCATCATGACCAGCAGATGTGCAAATTAAGAGCCAACAGCTCATGCCTTTTTGAGCTACTGAGAGTAACTCAATCATGTGAGGCATATCCAGAGCCACATCTGTCCCTGCCTGGCATGGGGAAGAGAAGAAGGAAATAATGGGGCAGCTGTCCTCCGAGGGTCGCTGAAATCGGCGCCGTTTGCCAGTAAGGATGAGCCAGTAGGTGATACGATAGAAAGAGGCTCTCTAACGTGCCTGGCATTTGGGCACTCACTCGTCTGGGCTCTTTGTCAAGCTTCTTTTTCCACCCAGGACTGAGGGATAGGTGCTTTCCCAGCAGTAGTTGTTATTGGAAGGGTAGAGGCTGCTCTACACACGGTGAGGTGTGTTGGCATTGAGAGAGCAGTGCAAAGCAGCGAGAGGGGAAATAAGAGTCGTCTTAGATGACATTGACTTGAAAAGGAGAGAAAAAAAGACCAAAATAAGGCCTAAAAGGTGTTGGGATCTTGCCCTATTCCTGCCAAATATTCCACCCTTTTACTCAAGAAGAGTTCATACCCAATACTTTGCATAATTGAAATTTTCTACTCTAATTATCTTCCAGACGTATCAAAAGGCATCTAACATGAGACAAAAGCTTGATTTAGAGCCTTTTCTTGCCTCTCTTGCAGATTTTCTACATGACCATGGGCAAACCAGTTAGGTTACTACTTTGGGCTTGGGAGCCAAATTAGGTGCCTTTGGGTGTATTTGTGCAGCAAGGCTAATTAGTTTCACTGTCCTAACCACAGCTTTCAGGAAGCTTGAAACTTAGCAAAACAGGTTTGCATCTGTCTGCAAAATAATGCCCAGATCTAGCCAAAGACTATATTTAGGCTCCTGGGGTTTCGGAGGTGTTGAGCATGTCTGGCTCTTTTGGTCTCTGCTGGGGTTTCATGAGAGTCTCAGAAGTTCTCCAGTTCACTCAACAGCCTATGCTTTTCTTTTACTTTTTTAAGGGAAGTCCTAGGCTCAATCTGTTTGACTTTCAGGTCTTTTGGGTATGAGCTGAGTTTTGACCCTTTTAGTTCCCTTTTACAGGACAGATCCAAACAGAATGGTAATTTCTACTTGCTAAATAATGTTACCATCTCAGCTCTACTTTTCCAGGTGACAAGAAGACACAGAGCCCATATTTGCCAATGGCTCAGCTCCTTCCAGGGTGTTTGGATTTTTAGATTTTGGCCTCACAGAGCCTCTGTTTTTTAAAAAGGAGTGAGCTTGCTGCCTGAAGCCAGTGGAAAACAGGTCTCAGACAGCATCACTGAAACATCTAGGTCTGATGTCCCCATATTTAATGTCTTAAAAAAGTGAGACACCAAACAGAGCACATAGCTATAAAAAAAATAATGTGAATTGCCTAAGGTTTCTTGGAAACGTTATGTTAGCATTGCCAGTGATCCTGGCAACCTGACTGCTCATCGTACCAGCCTGCATGGTTGATCTTTGGCCATTTCATAAAATGTAAATGGCTCAGTATAAAATGTACTGAAACTATGTTCCTTTTAAATCATATTTTCTGTTTTATCTGAGTTAATAAACACTGCTTCTTAATTGATATGTCAGCTACAATTTAGTCCTATCAGATTCTAGCCAGACTGACTCTTGAGCAAATGCTGCTCACCGTTATTCTCATTGGCAATTGGGGAAACTGAGGCACAATTCTGAAATGGTTTGGTAGAGAGACTTGGAGAACCTGTAGAGATAGTCAGGCAGCCTTCGCATGTTCTCTCTTTCCCCTTAGATTTCCCTTTCCTATATCTTGAACACTTGTGAAGTGCAAAAATAGTTCAATTTAGGGTGAAGTAACTGCCCATCTGGAAGCTGAAAGGCTTTTTGTTACTGGTTTAAAAAGGTGGGGATCTCACCTTCTTTCTGCATGGAAAAACTTGCTTGGCTGGGGATTTTCTGGCAGCTTTGTGTCCTGAATCTTTCCCCAGATCAGAGTTTTCTCCCAGAAAACCAGGAGAGCCAGGAAAGCTCTGAGAACTGGTGCCCAGGGCACAACCTCCTTGCTTTGGGGATCTGCCAGTGCCCTTCTCCTCTGATTTCCTTCCTGGCTGGTTCCTCCCGCTATGGTCCAAGAGCAAGAAGTTGGGGGCTGCACTGGGACAGCAGGAGGACAAACCCATACTGGCTTCTTGTCAGCTTCATTTATGCATTCCTAATTAAAATAAAGGACACTGCTAACAGCCAGCAACACCGCCTAGAGAAACATGGGGAACAGCCACCCACGGAGGTCAGGGACCCATGGAGAGGGTCCAGGAGTGTGCCAAGGGGGACTGCAGAGCAGCTGGGCTTGACTTTGCTCTTCTCTTAGAGAGCAAAGTACTTTCCCCATTTCACAGATGAAAAGCAGCAGTACAGACACACAGAGGTCAAAATTTCTCCCACTTATATATAAACCCTGAAGTAAGGAGTCTAACAGGTTGATAAATACATCAAAAGCTATGTGGAGCTGACTTACCTGGCAGACAGCAGAAACTTGCTGGATATCATTTCTTTAAAAGTGAGACTGATTATCAGATGGGCAAATTCCCCTGGAATGGATTAGTCAGGCCTTGAAGGCACCCGTTGTAGTGGAAGGGGCATCTCTGGAGCAATCAGAGATGCTGGTCTTAGCTGAGCTGAGTACCAACACAGACACTCTGTTCCCAGATGGGTTTACTGGCCATGGATCCCTGTCTTGGATTAAAAGAGGTTTCCTGAAGGAGTTTTCCCTCAGGGGTGTTGTTTCACAGCCCTGTGCGAAGTCACATAGGGTACAGAGCGAAGGTGGTCTCACCTGAATAGAGCTTCCCAGGAGACGCCAAGATCCCTTCAGCCTGCACTGACCTCCTGAGATCCTACAGACCCATCTCAGCCACCGCTGTGTCCCCAGAGCGACTACAGGTTTGCATTGCAAGCAAACAGCTCTGACCAGCGTGGCACCACATACCAACTCTTCCATCCTTGCAAACCCAGCTCCCTTTGAAGGTGTTTTTGGAAATTAGACACATCTTTTCATTATGTCTATCTTCACTTGTGAGCCTGACAAGTGTCCCTCGAAGGGATGTTTCTTTGCGTGACAGGCCCCTGCATTGCCTAAGTAGCCATGATCATGTTGTCTGGGTAGGGATTTGTAGGAAAAAAACCTACCCATTTAAGTATCACCACAATTAAATTATTTGCACTGATTCAGGGGCTTTTCACCCCCATTACACTGAGGGGCACATTTGCTGTTTTGGTGCACTTATGGTCCCTTAGGATGCCTTACACAGCCCTGAGGGCATGACACCTGCAGCTTGCCCATGCTCTCTAAGGTTGACCATGAACACCACAAAATTTCATGACATAGGGGATATTGCATTGAGAAAATCCTCAGATATTACCTTCGATAAAGAAGCAGCTGGTCTCTCCATCCTGTCCCTGGGTTCTTGCACAGCAGTGGCAGTTTGCTCTGGGCAAGCGTTCTCAGCGTGGGACATTTTCCTTCTCCAGGTGTCCCCAAGGCAGCAGAGCTGTCATGCTCAGTGTTGTCCAGTAACTCAGAGGGCGTTCAAGAATCTCCTGGCAAAAACTGAAGCTAAAAAAGTGTTTGGGGCAGCCTATATTAACGACTCCTCTGCGTGTGTGCAAGCATGTATGGGAGGTGAGAGCTTCCCCCTCTACACTGCTGCCTCCAGATTTTCCATCTCCTTAGTGCCATTAAAATTTGCTCCCCTTGCTCAGTTTTCCACCATCCGGACCCGCTTCCCTCACCTTCCTCCAGCTGATTTCTAGCTCCTATGTCCAGTCTGCTGCCAAGGGCTTCCCAAGCTGGAGTGCTGCCTTCTGCCACGGGCCCTGGCCGAGTTGTCCCTTCTTGCTCCATGCACGCGTCCTGCTGCTCTTTCCTCCCCTCCATCCCCGCTCCACGCCTGCATCCGCAGGGATACTCCCTTTTGTACGGCCTGCCCTATGGGGCCAGCCCACCGCGTGGCCACTGTCCCCCCCACCTGCCCGTGTCCTTTAGAGCCCTTCCCACCCCTCCTGTCCACCTCAATCACGCTGCTGACAGCGGCATGCGGAGTGACGCCGCCTCAGCTGTCCCGCGCCGGGACAAAACCGCTCCGTTTTATGCTCTTTTCCAATGGGACACTCCCACCTCACAACATTTTGGTCAAAGGGAAATATCTGAGGGCAAGAGGGGTTTTATTACAAGCACATCAGTTTAATATCTTTGCAGCTGGAGGGCTGTGGCTGCTAAGATACATTTAGAAGTGAGAAAAGGCAAAACACTGAGATTCTTCCCAAGGAGGAATCTCAGAGCATTTCGTGATGAGAAGGTCTAGGGTTTTGCAAGGCTAATGTCTGTGAAGAGAGTTGATTGCCCTTTGCATGTATTCAGGGGGATTTGGTCATGGCTTGTTAAAGGTCCAGTTTTGTACATGTGAAACTCATTCCACTTGTTCCAGAAGGAACGCAGCAGGAGGATAAGAAGGACACTGGATACAGACAGGTCTGCAGTCCTGGTGAGGCTCTTGGATGAGCAGAGTGAAGGAAGAGGTAGAGTCTCACCAACACTTTGTAAGGAGCCCCACCAGCATCACAGGTCACACCAGCACAAAGTACCTCTTTAGAGCTAAAAATTACTCTTCCTTATAAATATTACACTTCCTTATAAATATTACACATGCTAATTTGTAATAAGTAATAATTATACTTGCCTTCTCTTTTCTTTCCTGTGAATGCTGCTAAAAATATCATCCCTAGGAAGCTGGACATTCACCCATTTGTGTAAGTGCATTTTTGTAGAGAGATTTTACCAATCTTGTTTCTGACTGATACTATCAATGGGTATCAGAGTGATGCAGAGTCTTTCCTATATCCTAGCCCACCCTGGGAAGGGGAGACGCTGTTAATCTAGATTTATTGATGGGAAACTGGGGCACAGGGCAAATTGCCCAATTGGTCAGTTTGACAATTTAATTTGCCCACTTTGCCCAAAATGGGCAACGCTAGTAGTTACTCTGTGGCAGAGCATATACTAAGTACTTAAAACTCACACCCTTTAGGTGACATCTAAAGTATCCCTTGCTCCATGGTAAACAAATAAAAATAAATACAAAAAAAAAAGGAAAAAAAAAGCTGGACATTGATTTTTTTTTCCGATGAATTCAATGGAAAAAAGATCATAACACCCAAAATTATGCAACTTGAAACAAAAACTTTGTCTTTAAACATGTTTCCAGTGCTCATAATACTTGGGGTAATAGTGAAGAAAAATGTTTATTTGACCAGCTCCGTGAAAACAAATTGATAGGGAAGGAGTAGATATTTTTCCCCTAAGGAGGAGGAACAAATGATGTAACAAAAAGCCTCTGCCTTCAGTGCAGTGTGTTCCTGGGGTTATTTATCAGCAATATCTGGTGATTCAGACTCAGCTTGAGGACATAACAGGGAGAGGACACACTCGTGCCTATGAAGGACCTTGGAGAGCCATGAAGAGATGCAGGACCAGCCCTGCAGGAACAAGAGGTTCATCATGTTCTAGCCTGGTGCTAATAGAGAAGATGATGCTTGGGTGGCCTAGATGTTGACTCTCCTATAGATCCTGGCAGATCCTGGTTTAGGATGCAGACAGTCTCCTTTCCAAGAGAGTGATGAACTAAGATGGACAAGGGAGGTTGGCATCCCTGGAGCATGCCAGGGCCCAGGGACAGTACCGGATTCCCAGAGGATGTGACACCGGCAGCAGGTGTTCCTGAGAAAGCACAAAGCAGGATATACAAGTTCTGCAGCCATCTGAAAGTTGTAAAAAGCAGGATTTTTTTAGTGTTACTGATATATTTTGTGTATCATGAGCATTAGTCAGTTCAGGGACACCTCAAGGTCCTGTCCTCACATTAGACTAACCCTGGCTGGCCTGGTTAATAATAAGGATGATGCTTGTAAGGCGTCAGCTCCTTCCCTTATTGAGAGGTGGTTTTCTATAGAAGCCTATCATTTTGCTACATTGCACGCATTTGCCAGTTAAAATTTTCAGTGCAATTTTTTCTTGGGGAAAAAGATTTTTTTTTCTAAAATCACTTTTTTTTTTTTTTAAAAAAAAAAGGTTGATTAGGATAAAAAGCCTTTTCTTTCTCATAGTCCTCAATAATAAGCAGCAAAACATGTACAGCCAAAACTAAATTTACTTCAGAGTTATCTTTTCTCAACACCCAAAAATTCCTTGGGGTCTGGATGAAACAAGCACTCTGCTGTGTTCCATGTTGATTGCCATTTATGAAATAAATGATTTGATAGATAGTTATAAACCTACCAGGTAAATGTTCCTCTTATATCTCCTGAACAGCTGCAGTATGTACCAAGAAGAGAGAGATTCACTTCCATGTAAGATGACAGGCCTTCGATGGAATAAGAAAAGTGTAGAAAGGGCTTATAGAAAGGCTTATAGAAAAATTATTGTTTTGTACAATGAATGCATTAAGCTGCCTGATCTTCTTTTTCACTGCAACCCTGCAAGCACCTACCAGCACTTCATAGCCCGTCTGGTTGGAAGACATCACCATGAGCAGTGAAATATTTGTTTTTTCTCCACCTTGGTTTTCACTAGATAGGGAAGCAATTGCTATCATTCAGAGTTCCTTCACAGGGATGTTCATCTAGATGCCACTTATTTTACACAGTATCATGAAGCTTTACTGACCTAAGTAGCATATGCTACAGATATCTCAGTAACTTTGTGCTGCAATGCAGTGAGAATGGCGAATTTTTCTCATTTGCATCATTGGGGTAAGGCCACTGATACAATAGAGAAGAAATTATATTCTGCCATATAAGATTCATCCTTTTTGGGTTTACTTTGGTGGCGATGGAAAGATTCATTTTTGCCCGTTCATGTTTGTAGGATGTGAAGTGGATAAAGTGGAGCTGGTATCCGCTTACCGTTCATCCACACTGCTGGGGTAAAA
>NW_010579139.1:503-13630 GCF_000705375.1 Tinamus guttatus | reverse complement strand
CCTAAACCCTCACAGCTGCCCCCCAGATCCAACCTATTCTCACACGAGACCCAGAGACACAGGTGAGGGGCTGGGGGTCTGTTTGTGGCTGAAATTGGTGTTTTGGGGGTCTATCTGGGGTGTTGGAGGAGAAGTTGACTTTGATGTCTTGGAAGGGTCAAGGTCAGCATTTTTGGACTCCATCTTGGCATTTTTGGGGCTCAATTTTCCATTCCTGAAGGTCAAGCTGATGCATAATTTTTGGAGAGTTGATCTCGACCTTTTTGGGTCAATCTCAAATGTTTTGGGTTGATCTTGGCATTCTTCAAGGTCAATCTGGGTTGTTTTTGGGCATCCTCCCCAAAGCAAAATCTGGGGGGGACTCATCTCAAAATTTTGGTGGTTTATTTGGGATTTTAGGGAGATTGGTGTGGGTTGGGTTTTGGGGGATTGGACTTGCCATTTCTAGGGTTATCTTGAAATGATTGGGGGATCAAACTTACCATTCTGGTGGGTCTGTCTGTGTTGGCGGTTGATCTTGTAGTTTTGGGGGGACTCAGTGGTGGAATTTTGGGGACTGATCTGTATCGGGTTTTGGTGGGTTGATCTTGCCTTTTGGGGGTTCAATCTTGGGATGACTTGGGGATCAAAGTTACCATTTTGGGGGAGGGGTCAATCTGCATTGGGGTTTGAGGGATCGATCTTGGGATTTTGAAGGGTCAATTTTGGCATTTTTGGGGTCTATCAAGGTCAGGTTTTGGGGGATTGATCTTGACATTTTTAGAGTTGGTCTTGCCCTTCCCGGTTGGGTTTTGGGACACAGATGGGCTCTTTGGTGGCAGTCTGGGGGGGATACTGTCTGCCTATCCACTGATGCGCTCATGCCATGGGACAGCAGCATGGGAGACGCAGCGCTGGCTGAGTTCGGAGCGGCTGCCCCTTTCCTGCGCAAGTCAGAGCAGGAGCGGCTAGAAGCACAGACACGGCCCTTTGACCTGCGTGCTGACTGCTTCGTCCCCGACGAGCGTCACGAGTTTGTGCGGGGCCGTGTGGTGGCCCGTGATGGTGCCACTGTCACTGTCCAGACTGAGCATGGCCAGGTGGGCATGCCCAGGGGGACACTGTGGCATGGAGAAGCCACTGAGAGCAATGTGGTGGTGACACTAAGGAGCACTGGGGTCGCGGGACTGGGGGCACTGTGATGGTGGTAACTTGAAGCACTGAGAAGATCCCCCCTGCTGATTGTGCCCTTTCATTGTCTCCCCTGCAGACTGTGACTGTGAAGGAGGCTGATGTCCACCAGCAGAACCCGCCCAAGTTTGACAAGATTGAGGACATGGCCATGCTCACATTCCTGCATGAGCCTGCCGTCCTCTACAACCTCAAGGAGCGCTATGCAGCCTGGATGATCTATGTGAGTCCTGGGGGAGTGCCTAGAACTGCAGGGAGTGAGACCTCCCTAGGACTACTTAGGGCACCTAGAACCAGGGACCCTCTCCCTAGAGCCCTTGGGGCACCTAGAACTGGGTGACCTTACCCATGCTCCTTTGGGTATCTAGGATGCCTCCTCCTCCTTGACCAATGGGGCACCTTGAGCAGGGATGTCTCCTCCTTGGTAACTCGAGAAGGAGGCAGGGCCTATGACACACTCTTGGCTTGCACTCTTCTCCTCCCCCTAGACCTACTCGGGGCTCTTCTGTGTCACGGTGAACCCCTACAAGTGGCTCCCTGTGTACAATGCTGAGGTGGTGGCTGCCTACCGGGGTAAGAAACGCAGTGAGGCCCCACCCCACATCTTCTCCATCTCCGACAACGCCTACCAGAATATGCTCACAGGTAGGCTGTGCCCCTCGCCCCGTGATTTCACTCCCTTGTGGCTCCACCCCTGAAGCTCCAAGAAGCCCATTGATTCCATCCTCACGCTTGTTGTCTTCCCACTTCTCACCCCACAGATCGGGAGAACCAGTCCATCCTCATCACGTGAGTTCTCTCCTCAGGGGCAATCGTCGCCCCAAGGTGGGGTGGGAGAAGCTGCCACCTAAGCATCTCCCCTCACTCATGCCCCATCCACCCTCTCCACAGCGGCGAATCTGGGGCAGGCAAGACAGTGAACACCAAGCGTGTCATCCAGTACTTTGCCAGCATCGCTGCCATTGGTGACCGCAAGAAGGAGGCAGCCAATAGCAGCAAGGTGAAGGCTCCAGGGGAGTGGGGCCTGTCTGGGTGGGGGAAGGAGGAGGGCAGAGCCACATCATCTCCACCCCACTTTTCCCTGCCAGGGCACCCTGGAGGACCAAATCATCCAGGCTAACCCAGCCCTGGAGGCCTTTGGCAACGCCAAGACTGTGCGCAATGACAACTCATCACGTTTTGTGAGTGGGGGGGTGGGGCTAGTGTTGAAGCAGGGCCTGATGGGGCTAGGGGAGGGACTTCAGCTCCTCCTCCCTCCTCCTGGACAGGGCAAGTTCATCCGCATTCACTTTGGGGCCACTGGGAAGCTGGCGTCGGCCGACATCGAGACCTGTGAGTGTGGCCGTCTTTGGTCTTCCTCCATCTTCTCATCCCACCATCCATCTTCTTGTCCCACCATCCATCCATTCCACCCACTCCTCCATCACCCCACCCTTCTGTCCATTCTCCTGCTATTCCATCCCCTCGGTTCTCCAAACCATCTCACCTGTTGCAGACCTCCTGGAGAAGTCCCGTGTCATCTTCCAGCTCAAGGCCGAGAGGAACTACCATATCTTCTACCAGATCCTCTCCAACAAGAAGCCTGAGCTGCTAGGTGAGCGGGACCATGAGGACAGACCTTCACCACAGGGACATGCAGGGCCACTCATTCCCAGATGGCCGCCCTAAACCATCTCCTTCTCTCCTCCTCACTGCATGCTGCGGAGCAGAGACTTTGCTCATCACCAACAACCCCTACGACTACAGCTACGTCTCCCAAGGGGAGGTGACTGTGGCCTCCATCGATGACTCAGAGGAGCTCATGGCCACCGACGTAAGCAGGGGTTTCTGGGGTAAAGGGACAGATGGAGAAGTCCTTGGGGGCATGGAGGGGTCCTTGGATGGTTGGATGGATGGATGACTTGATGAATGGATAGAGGAATCCGTGGAGGGCTAGATGACTCTGTGGAAGGATGGATGAAAATGGAGGTGGCCAGGCCTTTGCCCAGCCCCATGGCCTGCCCCACAGAGTGCTTTCGACGTGCTCGGCTTCACAGCAGAGGAGAAGGCTGGCGTCTACAAGCTGACAGGTGCCATCATGCACTTTGGCAACATGAAGTTCAAGCAGAAGCAGCGGGAGGAGCAGGCGGAGCCTGATGGCACTGAAGGTGGGGCCTTGGTGGGTGGGATCTGGGGGGACCTCAGTGGCACCTTGGTGACACCTGAGCATGTCTCTCTCCCCACTGCCACAGATGCAGACAAATCGGCCTACTTGATGGGCCTCAACTCAGCTGACCTCCTCAAGGGCCTCTGCCACCCTCGGGTCAAGGTGGGCAATGAGTATGTCACCAAGGGACAAAATGTCCAGCAGGTGAGAGCAGCCCTCCACCCATACCTCATCCTCTCCAGGCTCCTCCCTTCTCATCCTCACCCTGTCCTCCACCTCATGGGCTCCTCTCAGGTGTACTACTCCATCGGGGCCCTGGCCAAGGCCGTCTACGAGAAGATGTTCAACTGGATGGTGGTGAGGATCAACAATTCGCTGGAAACCAAGCAGCCCCGACAGTACTTCATTGGTGTGCTGGACATCGCCGGCTTCGAAATCTTTGACGTGAGAGGCTGCAGCATCCTGTTAGGAGGACACCTCCTTGGGTGTCCACTTGAACCTGGTGGTCCCATTGGCCATTACTTGGCCTCCATTGAGTGTCTAGTTCATCACATTGGTCCTATTGGGTCTTAATGTGACCTTGTGACCTTATTCACTGCTATGGTGATACTACTGGGTGTCTAGTTGACCCTGTTGATCCCGTTAGTCATTACTTGGCCTTCATTGGGTGTTCATATGACCTTGTTGGGTGTCTAGTTGACCCTTATGGTCCTATTGGGTCTTATCTTGACCCCATTGGGTTCTATGTTGACCCCACTGGGTGCCCAGTTGACCATGTTGATCCCATTGGTCATTACTTGGCCTCTGTTGGATATCTCGCTGACCACACTGGGTGCCCAGTTGATCCTGTTGATCTCATTCATCATGGCTTAGCCTCTGCTGGGTGTCTAATTGATCCTGCCGGGTGTCCAATTGACCCCAGCGGTTCTATTGGGTCTTAACTTGACCTCACTGGGTTTTGTGTTGATCCCGTTGGGTGTCCAGTTGACCCTGTTGATCTCATTAGTTATTATTTGGCCTCCATTAGGCGTCCAGTTGACCCCCGTTGGGTTTCCAGTTGAACTTGTCCATCGCATTGAGCATGATGTTCCCCCCATTTCTACCCCCAGTTCAACAGCTTTGAGCAGCTCTGCATCAACTTCACCAACGAGAAGCTGCAGCAGTTCTTCAACCACCACATGTTCGTGCTGGAGCAGGAGGAGTACAAAAAGGAGGGCATCGAGTGGGAGTTCATCGACTTTGGCATGGACCTCCAGGCCTGCATTGACCTCATTGAGAAGGTACAAACTCTCCTTGAGGTCTCTCCTGGAGAAGGTCATTTAAGCTGGGGCCCACCAGAGACCCCAAGGGCGCCTAGTTGGGTCCTGGTGGATCTCCATGACCAGTGACTTTCTCCATTGTCCAGCCCATGGGCATCATGTCCATCTTGGAGGAGGAGTGCATGTTCCCCAAGGCCTCTGACATGACCTTCAAAGCAAAGCTCTACGACAACCACCTGGGCAAGTCAGCCAACTTTGGCAAGCCACGCAATGTGAAGGGCAAACCCGAGGCCCACTTCTCGCTGGTCCACTATGCCGGCACAGTAGACTACAACATCCTGGGCTGGTTGGAGAAGAACAAGGATCCCCTTAATGAGACAGTGGTGGGGCTCTACCAGAAGTCGGCTCTTAAGCTCCTGGCCAGTCTCTTCTCCAACTACGCAAGCACTGATGCTGGTGAGTGGATGGAGATGGGGATCAGTGGTGAAGGGGCTGGAGATGGATGGGAAGAGAGTGGAGAGATTGAAGATTAAGGAGATAGGACTGGTTGGATGGAGACATGGAGGCCTCTGACCTCCTTCTTCTCCCCCAGGCGGTGACAGCAGCAAGGGGAAAGGTGCCAAGAAGAAAGGTTCCTCCTTCCAGACTGTCTCAGCCCTTCACCGGGTAAGGCTGAACCCCACTGTGAGGCAAGAACATCCCATTGGACATGGGGTCAAATCCGCTAGATCCTCCCATGGTCGGGATTGGCTCAACGCCCCTATTTCCTTCCCCAGGAAAACCTCAACAAGCTGATGGCCAATCTCAAGACCACTCATCCCCACTTTGTCCGCTGCCTCATCCCCAACGAGCGCAAAGCGCCCGGTGAGAGGAGAGAGGGCCTGTCCGGCTTAGGGGGCAGAGCCTGGGGATCTGACTCCCCAGACTGACCCCCTTGTCCTCACTGCGTCCCTCAGGTGTGATGGACAACCCCTTGGTGATGCACCAGCTCCGCTGCAACGGCGTGCTTGAGGGCATCCGCATCTGCCGCAAGGGCTTCCCCAACCGCATTCTCTATGGGGACTTCCGCCAGCGGTGAGAGGGTGGTGCCTCAGAGGTTGAAGGGAGGCCAGGGAGGGTAGGGCTCACAGTGGGCTTCTTCCACTTTGGCAGTTACCGCATCCTGAATCCCGCGGCTATCCCCGAGGGGCAGTTCATCGACAGCCGCAAGGGAGCTGAGAAGCTCCTGGGCTCCCTTGACATCGATCACAACCAATACAAATTCGGGCACACCAAGGTGAGGGGGGCAGAGCCCATGGGGACAGTGCGAGGGGCCTGTGGGGGTGGGTGGGAGAAGCAGAATGAGACAGCGAAGAGGTTCTCCAGGCCAAGGAGGTGGGGCCTGGCGTGAGGGTCCCCATCATCTTCCCATCTACTGACCCCTCCCTCCATCCACCCTTCCCTTGAGTTGGAGAGTCTTTACTTGGTTGGGTTGGATTAAGTTGGAGAGTCTCCACTTGGTTGGGTTGGGCTGAGTTGGAGATTACCCCGTTGGCCTTCACCAACCAACCCAGCTGTCCATCTCTCCAACCCTCCATCCATCTCCCCACTCCCTGGTCCACCCATCATCCCCTTCCCTCTGCCAGGTGTTTTTCAAGGCTGGACTGCTGGGCCACCTGGAGGAGATGCGGGACGAGCGCCTCTCCCGAATCATCACCCGCATTCAGGCCCAAGCCCGAGGCCAGCTCATGCGCATTGAGTTCAAGAAGATCCTGGAGCGCCGGTGAGGTGGGGAGGGAGCTCTCCGTCTATGGGGCCAGGCATGGGGCATGGCAGCAGCTCTGTGTCTCCTTACTGTTCCCAGGGACGCGCTGCTTGTGATCCAGTGGAACATCCGGGCCTTCATGGGGGTGAAGAACTGGCCCTGGATGAAGCTCTACTTCAAGATCAAGCCCCTGCTGAAGAGTGCTGAGACCGAGAAGGAGATGCAGGTGGGATGGGGTTGTCCCGTGGAGGACTTGGAGTAGGGACAGAGTGGGGATGAGGCCTCAGATGGATGCCAGTATGTTGAGTTTGGTGTCTGGCACAGACAATGAAGGAGGAGTTTGGGCGCCTAAAGGAAGCCCTGGAGAAGTCAGAAACGCGGCGGAAGGAGCTGGAGGAGAAGATGGTCTCCATGTTGCAGGAGAAGAACGACCTGCAGCTGCAAGTGCAGGCGGTGAGCGGAACTTCCTCTGCTCTCGCCTTGTCTACGGGTGATGGCAGTGGGGAGTGATGGCTCCCAACACTCTCTCCTGTTCCCCTACAGGAGCAGGACAACCTCAATGATGCCGAGGAGCGCTGCGACCAGCTGATCAAGAACAAGATCCAGCTGGAGGCCAAGGTGAAGGAGCTCACAGAACGCCTGGAGGATGAGGAGGAGATGAATGCTGAGCTGACAGCCAAGAAAAGGAAGCTGGAGGACGAGTGCTCCGAGCTCAAAAAGGACATTGATGACCTGGAGCTAACACTGGCCAAGGTGGAGAAGGAGAAGCACGCCACGGAGAACAAGGTGGGAGACCTCAATCCAGATCCATGGGGACTTGGATCAATGAAGCCTCTTTTGGGTTGGGATGAGAATACCCAAGGCTGGCTGGGGACTTGTGTCCTCATTGGCTTGGCCTAGAGGAAGAGTAGCCCCTGTCTCTGGTCTCCTTTGAACATGGAGCTAGTAGCCTCATGGCCTTGGACCTCCCCATGCAGGTGAAGAACCTGACAGAGGAAATGGCTGGGCTGGACGAGATCATCGCCAAGCTGACAAAGGAGAAGAAGGCCCTGCAGGAGGCTCACCAGCAAGCGCTGGATGACCTGCAGGTGGAAGAAGACAAGGTCAATACCTTGTCCAAGGCCAAAGTCAAGCTGGAGCAGCAGGCGGATGATGTGAGTATGGGCTGATCCTACCATGAGCCCTGCTTTGGCCACTGAGATGACAAAGCAATATGACTTTGCCCCATTTTTCTCCTCTAGCTCGAAGGGTCCCTGGAGCAGGAGAAAAAGATGCGAATGGACCTGGAACGGGCCAAGCGCAAGCTGGAAGGTGACTTGAAGCTTACGCAGGAGAACATCATGGACTTGGAGAATGACAAGCAGCAGCTGGAGGAGAAGCTCAAGAAGTGAGGCCAGACCTTCCTCCTCAGGTGGACACAGTTCCAAGGTCCAAGATGGAGCTTTCAGTTCTCTCTGCCCCTCTCTCTCTACAGGAAAGATTTTGAGATCAACCAGCAGAACAGCAAGATTGAGGATGAGCAAGCGCTGGCCCTGCAGCTCCAGAAGAAGTTGAAGGAGCTGCAGGTGAGAACCCACCTCCAGCTCCAGTGACCATCTTGGCCAGGGCCTAGGAGGACAGACCTGCCCCAGAGTATGTCCTACCATGTCTAAACCCAGACTAGAGCCAGGATCTGAGTTTGGCAGTCTCCATCTGGTTGGTTTGAGTTGGGTTGGTTTGAGTTGCGTCAAATTGGGTTGGTTTGAGTTGGGGAGTCCCCAGTTCATTGGATTAATTTGAGTTGAGCTGACTTTGTGTTGGGTAGACTCCAGTTGGTCTGGTTGGGTTGGATTTAATTGGGTTGGGTTGGGTTGAGTTGGGGAGTCTCCAGTTGGTTGGGTTGGGTACAGTCCAACCATGACTGCTGATGTCCTGTCTATGCCTGGAGCGCAGGCACGCATTGAGGAGCTGGAGGAGGAGTTGGAGGCAGAGCGCACAGGCCGGGCCAAGGTGGAAAAGCTGCGCTCAGAACTCTCGCGGGAGCTAGAGGAGATCAGCGAACGGCTGGAGGAGGCTGGTGGTGCCACCTCGGTGCAGCTGGAGCTCAACAAGAAGCGGGAGGCTGAATTCCAGAAGATGCGTCGTGACTTGGAGGAGGCCACGCTGCAGCATGAGGCCACAGCGGCCGCCCTGCGCAAGAAGCACGCGGACAGTGTGGCCGAGCTGGGTGAGCAAATCGACAACCTGCAGCGTGTCAAGCAGAAGCTGGAGAAGGAAAAGAGTGAGCTCAAGCTGGAGCTGGATGATGTTGGCTCCAGCATGGAACAGCTCGTCAAGGCCAAGGTGGGTGGTAGGGCTGGCTGGTGTTTGGGGGAAAGGACTCTCCTTTCCAGCTCAGACTTCTTGGTCCTCATGGTCTCCTTGACCCCCTCTCGCCCTGCTTGGCTCTGCCAGGTGGGCATGGAGAAGTTATGCCGTACCCTGGAGGATCAGGCGTCTGAGCACCGGGCCAAGCTGGAGGAGACACAACGAGCCCTCAATGACACCAGCACTCAGCGGGCCAAGCTCCAGACTGAGAATGGTGGGAGCCTCGTCCCACAGCCCCTCCTCCCCTTCCCACTTGCCTCCCAGGCCCTCAAGCCCTGCCCTTCCTCCACAGGAGAGCTGTCCCGCCAGCTGGAGGAGAAGGAGGCCCTCATCTCACAGCTCACACGAGGCAAGCAGTCCTACACCCAGCAGATGGAGGACCTCAAGCGGCAGCTGGAGGAAGAGGCCAAGGTGAGGTTGGGTTGATCTCGTGGCAGTTGGATAGATCTCATTGCAGTTGGCTAGGTCTCTTCATGGAGGTTGGCTTGTTCTCATGGTGACTGGGTTGATCTCATGGTTGGGTTCATCTCGTTGTTGTTAAGTTGGTTGATCTGAAGAGGGTTGGGGTGACTTGAGGAGGCCAACACCACTATCTATGGAGTCAGAGGATGCCAGGCCAGGGTGACCCATGTCACCAGCGATGACCTTCTCAAATCCATCCCAGGCGAAGAACGCGCTGGCCCATGCACTGCAGTCAGCCCGGCATGACTGTGACCTGCTGCGGGAGCAGTACGAGGAGGAGATGGAGGCCAAAGCTGAGCTCCAGCGCTCCCTCTCCAAGGCCAACTCAGAGGTGGCCCAGTGGAGGACCAAGTACGAGACTGATGCCATCCAGCGCACCGAGGAGCTGGAGGAGGCCAAGTGAGACATCTCCCCTAGGCTTCTTCCAGGGTGCTGGGGCTTCTCCCTTCTAGGTAGACTTCCAGTTGGGCATCCAGAAGCCTCTTTGGTTAGAGCAACCTAGAACATCCAGCACGCTCATGGGCTCCACCACTACCTTGTTGTTTACCACCCTTGTGTGCAGAGCAACTAAGCTTAGGGAGTGGTAGAAGGTCCAGATAATGGGCAGGTCCTTAGGTGGGTTCTTCCCTTGCTCATTGTCAGGAAGAAGCTGGCGCAGCGGCTGCAGGAAGCTGAGGAGGCGGTGGAGGCAGTGAATGCCAAGTGCTCCTCACTAGAGAAGACCAAGCACCGTCTGCAGAACGAGATTGAGGACCTGATGGTGGACCTGGAGCGCTCCAACGCAGCTGCTGCCGCCCTGGACAAGAAGCAGAGGAACTTTGACAAGGTGACATAGGAAACCCGGGCCAAGATGGTGTTTTAGGAGGAGGTGGGGGATGTGGAGGATGCTGACGGTTTGGTGATGTCCCCCTAAACAACATCCAGATCCTGTCAGAGTGGAAGCAGAAATTCGAGGAGTCACAGACGGAGCTGGAGGCCTCACAGAAGGAAGCCCGTGCCCTCAGTACTGAGCTCTTCAAGCTCAAGAACGCCTATGAGGAGGCCCTGGAGCACCTGGAGACCTTCAAGCGGGAGAACAAGAACCTCCAAGGTGAGAGTGGGGGGCACATGGACCTCCCCATGGCTCCCTATGTCTCTCCTTGGGCCCCTGATGGGTTCTTGCCTCCGCAGAGGAGATCTCGGACCTGACGGAGCAGCTGAGTGCCAGTCACAAGACCATCCATGAGCTGGAGAAGGTCAGGAAGCAGCTGGATGCGGAGAAGTTGGACCTTCAAGCAGCTCTGGAAGAGGCTGAGGTGCTGCGTTCCCCATGTCTTCCCACATCGCATCCCTTCATGTCTTTCCCTGCTCCTCATAGTCCTTCTGTCCTCTCCAGGCCTCGCTGGAGCATGAAGAAGGGAAGATCCTGCGGGCCCAGCTGGAGTTCAACCAGGTCAAGGCAGACTACGAGCGCAAGCTGGCTGAGAAGGACGAGGAGATGGAGCAGGCCAAGAGGAACCACCTGAGGGTGGTGGACTCACTGCAGACCTCCCTGGACGCCGAGACGCGGAGCCGCAACGAGGCGCTGCGGCTCAAGAAGAAGATGGAGGGTGACCTCAATGAGATGGAGATCCAGCTGAGCCATGCAAATCGCCTGGCTGCTGAGGGCCAGAAGCAAATGAAGACCTTGCAGGGTAACCTCAAGGTATTTTCTGGTCTCCTCCAGATGTTCTCCACCTCCGTGTTGGGTCCATGGGGCTGGCCATGGAGTCATGTCCACCCCATTGACTGACAGCCAGCCGGTCTGGTCTTTCAGGACACCCAGCTGCAGCTGGATGATGTGGTGAGGGCCAACGAGGACCTGAAGGAGAACATTGCCATCGTGGAGAGGCGTAACAACCTGCTGCAGGCAGAACTGGAGGAACTGCGGGCCGTGGTGGAGCAGACAGAGCGGGCCCGCAAGTTGGCTGAGCAGGAGCTCATTGAAGCCAGTGAGCGCGTCCAGCTCCTCCACTCACAGGTAAGATGTGGAGGCCCCCCAGGAGGGACCTCAGCCCTGGTCAGGGTCACTGAACCCTTCCAAGGGCAGAGAACAGGCCTTGAGTGATCTAGAACCTCCTTCTAGGTATGCTTGGGTCCCATGGGGACAGGGGCTCCATCCAGATCCCTCTTCTGGTGCCTCAGAGCAGAATGGAGATGGGCCAGGGGTCTGGGGACCGCATCCTAAGCTCTTTCTCCCCACTCTAGAACACCAGCCTCATCAACCAGAAGAAGAAGATGGAGGCAGACATTGCCCAACTGCAGACGGAGGTGGAGGAGGCCTTGCAAGAGTGCCACAATGCCGAAGAGAAGGCCAAGAAGGCCATCACTGACGTGAGTCTGACTTGGGCAGATTCTCAGCTGTTGAGCAAGCTACAGCACTCTCTACCAACCCCCTGCCCATAGACTGGTCATGGCGATCTGGGCCATCACCCGCTGCTGCCCTTGGTCCTCCCAGATTGCTGCGTCACTCTCTGTCCCCTCTGTCCCCATGCAGGCAGCCATGATGGCAGAGGAACTGAAGAAGGAGCAGGACACAAGTGCCCACTTGGAGCGAATGAAGAAGAACATGGAACAGACCATCAAGGACTTGCAGCTGCGACTGGACGAGGCTGAGCAGCTGGCCCTCAAGGGCGGCAAGAAGCAGCTGCAGAAGCTGGAGACCCGTGTGCGGGAGCTGGAAAATGAGCTCGAGGCCGAACAGAAGCGCAATGCTGAGAGCGTCAAGGGCCTACGCAAGTCAGAGCGGCGCATGAAGGAGCTCAGCTACCAGGTGAGGGAGCCGTTGTTGCCACCACGGGACCATAGAATGGCCTAGAACACAGACAATATCGTGTCTCTAGCGGCCTGTGTGGCCTGGAACATTACCCATGGTTGTAGCATGACCTAGAATACACTTGAACTCATGGCCATGGGCACATAAGAAACTAAGAACATCTCTCATTGCCATGGCAGGACCTAGAATGTGATTGGCCTGGTAGCCATAGGCACATGAGCTACCTAAAACATCATCTGCTGCAAGAGTATGATCTAGAACATGCTTGACCTGGTGACCAGAGAGATGTGAGTGACCTAGAAGAATTCTCATGGCCACAGCGTGACCTAGAACATGGTTGATTTGGTGGCAATTGGCACATGAGCCACCTACATCACCTACTACCATAGAGTGACCTAGAACATGGCTGATCTGATGGCTGTGGGTGGCGCGTCTAGACTCCAGTGGCCATCTTACTCATCTGCCCCACACTGGTGCAGGCGGAGGAGGACCGCAAGAACCTGCTGCGACTGCAGGACCTGGTGGACAAGCTGCAGCTGAAGGTCAAGGCCTACAAGCGGCAGGCGGAGGAGGCGGTGAGACATCATGTCGGCACAATGGGGGAAGGAGGGACCTGCCTGGAGAAAGGGCAGGAACAGGGTGCTGGGGAAGTGGGCGTGGAGGAAATGGTGGTGGATGGTCACACGGATGGTTGGGTGGGTAGTGGGATGAGTGGAAGGGGAGGTGAATGGAAAAGACAGGGTACGGGTTGGGGAGCAGCCAGGTTGGGTGGCTGGGTTAGTGGAGGAGGTGCTGGGTTGGGTGGAGGAGGAGGTGGTGCATGAGGTGGAGGTGGGGGAGGAAGAGATGGAGAAGAAGGGCATGGGGTTAGAAATAGAGAAGGAGACGGAGATGGAGATCGAGGTGGATGTTGGAGGAAGGAGATAATGGAAAAGGAAGACGATGGACATCAAGAGGTGATGGAGACGGAGGAGGAGATGATGGAGGAGATGGGAAGGAGGAAGAGGAGGAGGAGGAGGAGGAGAAGGAAATGGAAGAGGAGTAAGAAATGGAGGAGAAGGAGATGATAGAGATGCAGGAGCTGGAGGAAGAAGAAGATGGAAATGGAGGAAGTGGATGATGGAGATGCTGGAGGAGATGGGTGGATGTGGGGCATCTGTGGGGTGGGTGTCACCCCTGTCCCGGCCACCCGCAGGAGGCACAGGC
>NW_010579138.1:78136-97898 GCF_000705375.1 Tinamus guttatus | reverse complement strand
CTCAGCCGCTGCCTCCCTCATCCCCTTTGCCAGGAATCACAGAGTAAAACAGGACTATCACAGATTTTCTAAACGAATTAACACGAGTTTGTTATTAATGTGCAAAAGCAGAAAGTTTATCATTATACCAGCAATTCTGAGTATGCCATATTCATATTAACCTAGGAAATGTTTTTGAAACAGGTATAATACTTTGATCCACTAAATATAAGTAGTCCTGTTCTTTTTATTTGAGTGCCCAGAATACATGCCAATTTTAACCTTTACTGCAAAGCAAAACCTTTAAATTTGACTTCCAGCCTTGTCACATTCCACTGCATCACCCTACCTGTATTTTTTAAGCCTCACTAATTTTAGGTACGTAATATTGGTTTCAAACATGATGTTAGAAGTGGTGAGCACTCTGTCTTCATTATATTTTAACAGGTAATCTGGGGTATTTCATCTCTCTCTCTCAGGCCTCAACTCTCTCAGACCAGGTATTCAAAATACAGGCTGATGAAAGCACAGGCCCAACCTTTGCTGTTTCTTCAGCTGCAGTATAGAGATAGCAAGCCCACAGCTGCTACCTTGGATTACATTTGCAATGCTTAACCTGCTATGCCAATAAAGTGACTTGAGCATGACAACTTTATGTATTCATACGGCCTTGTATTCATACGGCCTTGTAGTCACGCTTGTTCTCCTTTAAAAATCTGAGTCTCTGATTACTCAATATTCTCCTTCCCTTGGCCTCCTTGCGCTGTTTCAGGAAACCTTGCTACAACTGCCATTTTCCTCTTCTAGCATTTCATCTATAAATCAATGGGGTGCAAAGGGAGAAGGGAGCAAGCCAAGTGGACAACCCATCACATTCCTCTGTGCTTACGCACCCTCGGAGCCATATGTCCGTGCAGCAGAGATGCCTCCAGTGGGAGCACTTGCCAGAGGCATTCTCTCTTTCCGACTGTGGGAAGACATCCGCGCAGTGAGTAAGGAAGGTGCACCAGCAAGCAGAAGGTGAACCAGAATCAGCAGTGCCTGTCCCCTGCTATATTCCTCCGTGCCTCCCCTTTGAGGGTTACCTGGCCATACAAGGACCATGATGGAGCTCTCCTCCCAAATAGGAAGACTTCGTCCCTTCTTTCATCGCCTAGATAATGGCAATGCAGGCTGAATTAAAAAAAAAAAAAAAAGTTAATCAGAAGGAGCCTTGAGGGGGAATAGCAGTCAATTTGATCAAGGAGGAACTCATCAAAATTGAAGTTTGCCTTAAGCTTACAAGAGAAAAAAGACAGCTTATGCTTTGATGGGAAACAAATAATGTGATAGGTATCATGGAAGAGATGTCTCAACAGCTCCATGTGCAACAGACTGTGTACTGGCCACCACTATTCCTAGAGATGAGAGGGGTGGTAGAAGGGAGAAGTGTCCATACTGCACGTGCATTAGCCGTGGGGAAGCCAGCGCACCGAGCTGAGATGCGGTACTACAGCAGCCCGCCTGTCCTCAGCAGCAGCCTGAAGAGATGCGGAGAGAGAGAAGCGAATGTTGCAAGTTAGTCATTCAATTGCAGCTCTGCCTTGAACAATCACAGATGCTAAAAAACAAACATAAAAAACAACGTGGCATTCGCCATGTTCCCCGAGATAATTAGGTAGTCAAGTTACATTATATCCTACATTAAATATTCAGAAAGAATGTTGACACTAGACATATTAAGACAGGAAATAGCCTTAAAATTTACATTAGAAATATAAGCTACATGCATGCATTTTTTTTAAGAAATATTCATGCAGAGATCAAAAAACATCATCCTACTAAGAGATAGTGGGGAAGATTTTACAAAGGAAAAAGATTTTTACATAACCTCACAAATAATGAGGTTTAACATAAAGCCTTGACACAATGAATTATGAATGTCTTTATGAAGGTCTAGTAAGTCAGTACAGAAGAATTTTGCTAACAAGAAAAAGAATGACATTGTCTATAGCCCTTTCTGAAAGAGATTCACTTCAAACAGCATCTGGGAAATGCTGTTCCAAAACATACCATGTCAATATATATTCTCTCACTATATAGCTATAACAAACCACTTGCTGCTCTTCTGGCAGTTTTTCAAGATATAAGTGTTGGCAACTTACATATCCAGCTCCACTTCAGAATACAAATGGAAATACTTAATTTCTCAAAAATACAATGTGACTCAAGTCTCAGCACCAATGTCACAACATTAGCTAAATAAACAGAGAGTCACTTCAAAGTCAGCTCTTATTTACTCATCATTAAAAGAGCTATATGTAAGTGAGGACTATGAAGCAATGGAAAGTATGTCTATGGCATTTTAAGCACTTTCCCCAATCGCTTATTTTCCAGCCTCTAAGGATGTGCACCAACTGGTTGAACAGTTCTTGCCACCTTCCCCCTCAGAAACATCTAAGCTAGGGTGACTGAAAGGTACTATAGCAACGATATTTTTCACAGTGAGAAAACTCTAGAGTCCCTCTAGTGCCCAACTGAGGCAATCAGGAACAAAGGTGGGCTGAATAGTTCCTTAAAATGATGGACCGATAAGCAAACAAAAATTTCCACTGAATTTGTCACCAACTCAGCATGCGAGTATATTCAATTTGTTTCAGACTTTAACAAGAAACTGACCTCTTTCCCATTAGCTAATCTATTAAAATTTCCTTATAAGGCCCTTCTTTTTTCTGTCTGTCTCCTATTTGATGATGTTTATTTCTAAAAGCTTTTTTGGATATAGTACCTGTTTTTAAGTTTATGGCTCGTGGTACTGTGATCAAGGTTTAAGGTAAGAAGTCGTTTCTCTGACATCAGCACCAGGGATTTTGGCCTTCTCTCTGCTGCTAAATCTGGCCACAGCAGATTTACCAGCATGAACTTTGCCTTTGGAGACCTTGGCCTTGTTCTTTGTGTCCAATGGAATACAGGCAGCCATGGGAATTATGAAGACAAGTTAAGCTTTGGTGAGCCAGACCAATTTACCAAAGGCTTTATAGGTCAAAAGACAGTCTTGCATTAGAAGCAGAATCAGGGAAGCTACAAAGGGAAGCTACAAAAACACTGGCGATATCTCCTGTTGGACAGAGCAGGAGGCAAGGTGCTCTGCTGCACAAAATGGAGTCTATGACATTTTTTCCATCAGCACAGATTAAGTAAATTACAGTAGCCCACTTCAGCCTCTACCCAAGTGGTCATCTTAATTCCAGGCCTGAACTGCCCTCTAAAGCAAAAATCACAGTCTTTTGTCAAACTGAAGGTAGAAGAAATTTCTCACTACAGTGATACAAAGCAAAGCATCCCCGGACACCAGGCTAACACGAAAAATGGGCGCTAGAGATTAAGCAGGTTATGTTCAGATCTTCCTCCTTCACTTCTCAGTTATCTCAGTTGCTTACTTTTTCTTTCAGCTCTCGAGTCTTTGTAACATCTTAGTGATGGGGCCAATTGCCTTTGCTAAAGAGGAATAAAAGCTGGATGTCAAACTCATCTTTTTAGGGACATCTCACAAGAGGTTTTGTAAACATACTCAAAAGGAAGCAAGAGGAATACTGATCCCTGCAGAATTCAGCTATCAAGAATTCTTAACCTAAATTTTTCACTACTTTGATTCATTTTCTGGCTAGGAAGGAACACTTGCCCTATTAAATTCTCATTCTCATCTCCCCAGGAAGAAACAAAACTCTCTCTAGGAAAATTAGATTTTTTTTTTTTTTTTGGCTTGTAACTCAAGCTAGTTAGAAAAGGGAGTAATGATGGCTAGGAAGTAATAAATGTAAGCTTATGAGCTTGAGCTGTTTTGTCATTTTTATCTCCTCCCTAGTATAAGTAGGAAAGAAAATACTGCACCATTCAGTCCTTCTAGCTGTTCTAAGGAAACTTTAGAAAAAAGAAACATTCAATGTCTACCTACAGGATTGAATAAAAGATGAACAGAATATGCCTTAAGGCTTAAGAAAGTGAAATCTCTTTACACATTGCATGTGTGCCTGCGTTGTATGAAAACAGTTGCTACTGAATAGTCAAACTTTTTGGAAGAGAGGAGTAGAATACTTGGAGACCTTTTTTTCTGATTTAAGGGAAAATCCAGAATTTTCCAGCCGTATCTCCTGAGGAATAAAGAGCTCAGAAGGAATTTTTATCTATACTTGCATGCTTGCACAGAGAAGTTCTTCAGTTCTTTGATGTGCTGATAACTTGTTTTATTAATGTGGAATTCCGATAAGGCTCTTAACTTTTTAATATGCTCATACTAGGTTCACTTATGTAAATGTAACTACATTTTCCAAGCCTAAAGCCTGAATTACCATCTGAAAACAGATCAGCCTAATCAAGTTAGCATCACAATATAGGGCAAAACAGTTCATCTACGTTCTGGGCTTTTTGTTTCTTTTCCCTTTTTATCAATAAAACACTATTTTTTTTTTAATGAGAGGGAAGACATCTGCAAAAAGAACATGGGGCTTTTTGTGCCTTTTTTTTTTTTTCCTGCAAAGGCTACAAACATACCCAGTTTACTGCTTTAGTGAATTTTGGGACGACAGCAAAGTGCATACCTTCAGGTCAAGGCTTAAGCAGGGAAGCAGGCACAGGACTCCATGTTTCACACTGGCTGAACTTAAGGATCACGACTCTTACCCCTTTACCATGAATCAGCCACGAAAACAGAACAAACTGAACACGCCGTATCCACACAGTGGAAGAGGGAGGTGAAAGAAGCCTCATGGGCGCTGCCTGCTTCTCAAGCACACTGCAGAGTGTTGGCCCTGCAGTACTTCAGGCTCGTTGATCATCGCTCAGGGAAGCTAAGCTCAGAAGATCAGCATGTAGATCAAGTTGTACTGGATCCAGCTGGACTGGCTCAGCAAAACTGGGGCTTGAGGTTAAGCATCAAATCTAAGTGGGCCCTCCACCACAAGCAAGTTTTAAACCCTGACTCCATCTATGCTTTCATGTAAAAACCTCCAGTGAACTAATCTACATTTGCAAAGGACTTCAACCTGCCGCTTTAAAACAGCTCCTCCCATCCAAGGTCACAGCTCCTGCAAACCAGCAGCCTCGTGGATGCGTTCTCCTTTGTGCATGAAAAATGAGGGGCAGAGTCCTAAAGTCTCCTACCAGCTCTACACATCTGTGAGCTGATGCTAGCTTATGCCTGTATATTTGCCAAGTGGTTGTCTAGCTGCAGAAATCAGCACTACATGTGCAGTTACCCAAACTGAATTATGAGTATTAGCACAAACAAGCACTCAGCTAAATAAAATAATAAATTTGAAGCAATTAGTTTCAGAAATACAAGCTGAGTATCCAAACATTCTATTGAAAACAAAGCTGAAGAATCCATCAGATCTGTGAAATGCAGCAACTGAAAGCAGAGTAACATGGTCTCTCCCATGCCAGCAGGCAGATGAGGTTATTTAAGATGGTAAACAGCATGAGTGATTAGATCTTGTCACATCTATTGTACACTATAGAAAAGCAGTATTTCATGCAACTTTATTGGACAAATCATGAGGCAAGCTAACAGTGTTACATCTGTTAGCTCTGAAATACAACAGATTTCTTCAGGGCACTTTTTTATTATTACACAGAATTTTTATCACTCGATGAATCCTATCATTTGAATTCCACCAGTTCAGAGAAAAAAAGTGAACAGGGCAACATGGAGTGCTCATTCCCATAGATTACCTCAGCTGGTGATTTGAATTTAAAAAAATAAAAAAGTAATTCTGCCTTGAGTCTTCTGTATTCTGACAAGGAAGCTATAAGATGAATGTAAAAGCATCCTATAATCAAGAACCTGATGAGTAGAAAGAAGTATTTCAGGTGGTTGTGACACATGTAAACATCCATTGTCTGAAGTAACTCCCCGTCACCATTTGATATTTCTGATTTTAAAAGTGCCTTTGGATGCTTGCGCAGGCTGCTGCGTTGCCATGGATACACTGGTGTCAGCACCAAGTCTGCTAGTTAATGGGCTGATCTGTTTGTGCCCCTCTAGAATGGAAAGAAAGAAAAATCCTATCATTTACGTGGCTGTTAGCAAAAGAAAGCTGGCAGTAAAACAAAATGACTCCACGTTATGGTTTTTAGAATCTCCTCCTCTTTGAGCTGATGGCATAGTAAAGAGAAGGAAGATAATAAAGCAAAGGAGTGAGGAAAATTGCCAACTGCTTATCCAAATCCCTTCTGAATAGCTTAAAACAAGGGTCTCTACCTAACATCTGCTGTATGGTCAGAAAAACAGAAAAACACAGAAAATTTTATTCCCGAATGGTCTAGCATCACTTTCTGTTACTGCAAGGAAAGGAACAATAAAAATACCAAGGGTAAAAGGTCAATAGGAGTGATCTATACAGAGACAAGATAACAGGCAGAGATTTTTGGGAGGTAGTGCCTATCCATTGCTTGCTCCCAGTGCAAAACTGTTGTGCTAAGCTGCAGAGCACACATTTAATGCAGCAGGCCCAGCTCCACTGCTAATGAGAGGCAAAACGGGTTTAGAAGTGAAAGGCTAGTAAACATATATGAAATCAAGTAAAAAACAGGGCAGTGATCCAGGCTATCTTCAAACTTTTGCCTTGCTGGTGCTGTTAGAACATTCCCCTAAATTACACATATGAGGCACGAACCTCTGAGCTGAATTCCCATACTTTAACAGCATTTTGTATTAGGCAGCCACACAAGGCTATTCCACTTGATTATGAGCTTTTATTTCTGATATTTGTTCTTCTAGAAGAAACTGTAGGAAGATCAGGCATGTTACCATTAGCACTAAAGTCTTTTTTTGGGTTACAGTTTGGGCCAAGAACACGATAGTTTTCAGGAAGGAGCTTTACTGCCTGCTGTTTACATATGTGTTTGAGTTAAATTGCTGTTAACTGTAAGAAATAATAATAGTCAGAGGTACAGTGTATCTTATTTCTAGTAGGGCTGTGCCACTGTATCTGAACTAGAAATTTCGTGCAAAATATTTTATAGTGATCTCCTCTTTTCTTAGCTAATGAGTCTTCACATTGTTTCCCTGCCATAAACAATTCTACCAGTTCTGGGGTCATCTCTAGCATCTCCCAGGGCTCGCACAGCATCCCTGTGCAATGCAAGCAGCAAGAGCAATCTCTTTGAGGCACAGAAGCCCAACAGAAGGCCAGAACTGCCATGCTGCCCCTTCCCGTAGGCCCCCGTTAATCCTTGCCTCCTGTTCTTACATCACTCTGCAGAGCTGGGCTCCTGTCCAGCTGCAGTGAGAGGTGGCAGCTCCTGCCAAGCTCTTGGCTCATAGCACACCCAGCAGCCAGTAACTCCATGGAAGTTTCTGCAGCACAAAGCCCTCCAGGCTCTCCCTGTGGCCTTGCTCACGCCGGAGATGCCAGATGTATAGAAATGCTTTCCTCAAGCTACTTCTCCCCTCAATGAGCACAGTTAGCACAGAGATGAAATGCTCATGCAAAGAGGTAGTCTCTGCGCTCGCAGCTCAGAGAGGAGGTAGCCTTGAAACCTTCTTCATACTGACAAGACAGTTACTTCTCATTATATTGGCATTAAAAGGTACTTGGCCAAATTCTGTTCCTGCTTCTGAAGCAATAAATGGCTTTCTCCTTTTTTTTTTTTCAAGCATAAACGAAATGCAAAAGTGCCTAGACACAGCTCTACTTCAGGCTCATCTGCAGAAACCTCTCCTCAGCCATCAGGACATCAGGTTACAGAAGTCATCATGCATGCCAGTGACACAACATAAGGCCCAAGTGTCCAGAAGGACATGACTAAACTAGATAAAAACAGAGGAGCAAGTACAGGGTAAATCTGGACAGTATACTCATCCTTTAGTGTGTAGTACAGATATTTCCAAAGATGTCAGTACAAATAAACTCCCTAAAATGTCCCTTTCGCAAGTGGTCCACAACAGAACCCAGGACCTCAGTAGCTTTGAGGGTATCAACGCCCCAGCTGTCATTGAACCATACATAGGTACACGTTGCAGTCAAGGATCAGACAGTGTGAAGGAGCTAATTCAGCATTTCTTTGGTTGGTCACATTGCCAGTGTTCTGATGGGGAGTGGACAACTGCAAGAGGAATTGCTGAAGTGAATCAAATCAGCTTCCCATTTAGGGAAGGTGCTGCAGACACGACTGTGAGAACTGTGCATAATGCCATTACTGAAAATTTTCCACAGTAAAAGTTTCAGGCAACCCTTTCCTACAGAGAGCCTGGATTATGCCTTGGAAAATGACAAACTGCATCGCTTCCAAAAATCTTGAGTATCGCTTAAGCCCTTGTGTTCACAGTCCTTCTAAAATTCTGCTGGAAATTCAGAGAAAGCTTCTCTTGAGTTCAAGTAAACTGTTATTATATTCAGCTGTTGAGCAAGGAACTTACCTCCAGACTATTAATTAATACTGCTTGAAGCCCGGCACTTGTCTTTCACATGTACTTGCTCTGGGAACCAAAAGAAAATATGTTATGAAATCAGAAGCATTCATTTTCATGACATTGCAGAAACATAATCATAGTTTGTAAAAATATAAAACAAGTCATCAGTGAAAATTGGTATGGAAAAGCTGAATGATGTCACTGTTGCAGACAGATCAATACTTACAGAACATATAGATAGTTCTGCAGTTCATATTGATAATGCATTGTGTAACTTGACTCTAATAGCCAGGGTTTAACTTTGGGAATCAGTCCTTCCCTATCGTATTTAATATAGTGACAAAATACATGCAAAGATAAGAGTTCTCCAAGTCTGCACTATTTAATATAAACCTTAAAAAGAAACTTCACATTTCATCCTACTAATTTCTACTTTTCACTTTTTAAACTGCTCTGCCATTGGACTATGAGACTCTTCTTTTACAAATTAACTATTCATAAAAGGATTTATAGGGAGGGTAGGGAAACATCTGGCTAAGCCAAAAGACACACGTCAATTTTCCAAGTACGCTTGCGTTAGTGAAGAAATTTCTGGAAAGCAATGACAAAGCTGACAGCGTAGCTGAGATAACGTCAAAAATATTAGCAGTCTAGATTAGCAGGGCTTGCAGATACCTGACAGCGCAGCTGGGAAGTGAACAGGGTTTTTGACTTTGAGGCAAATACAGCTTATTTCAGGCAGATTGTTGCTGTTGCAAAGCCTTCTTGCCTGTGAAGGGGATGGGAGCAGGGTGGGTGAAGGCTGGCAGGGCAGCAGCGGCACTGCCTACCTGCTTGTGCCACCCCCAGAAGAAAGGTCCTTCATGCGAGGCCTCCTGACCTTTCCTGCTCCTCCCGTCCACCTAATTACAGACTTCTGTTTCAGAAACACAGCTGCCAGTATTTCCATGGAATTGCAGTAGGAACAGAGACCTACTGCAGAGGTTGTTAGGGCATTTCCTTGCAGAAACCCCCGGGAGGCCTTCTTCAATATTCACCCTTATTTGAAAATTGCCACCAACACACACACTCCTTAAAAGCAGAGTCACTGGCCACAGCTGGCAAATGACTCAGCTACAGCAGAAGCTGAGCTAGTGTCAACATGTTCCCCTTGAACCAGAGACACTTAAGTTAAAAGCTAACAGTCATGGTCTCTAATATCCCTGCATATGGGACCTGTAATATTCCTCACATACATGATGAGCATCCTTTGGGTCTTGTCACATTTGAAATGCTTCAGTACCTGCTCTGCTCTTGCTTCCACTCTTATTATCAAGTCCTGTAGCTAAGCAACAGTAACTTCAGCTGGGCAGCCTCAATGACGTGGCAAGGGCAGTTTAATCTGCAGGAAACCCGTCCTCTCAACCAGTTCTGAACTGTGGGCACCAGCTAATCCTTATGTTCCATCCCTTCTCTTAGCGCATACTTGGCTAAGGAAATTCAGACTTGGAAAGTGTCAGCTGGAAACAGGACGATGAACACACAGGCCTGCCTGCCAACTACAGAGGGAGAGGCTGCTGCAAAAGGAGAAGTACACGTGTACCTACCTGCATGTGCAAGAGGCTGTCGCAGGAGCGCACTGTAGATGTTGCACCTGGGGCAATTCAGCCTCTGCCACCTTCACATCAGCTCTAACAGACTGGAGAGCAGTGAGGTTAGGATGCCGGGTCCATGCTTGCTGTGACCGAGAAAAATCAGTGGAAGGAGTCTCACCTAAAGAGGCAAGCAGCAAGGCTGCTAATTAATGCCTGTCCATTTTGGGGGGAAAAAATCCTGAAAAAACACAGCTAGCCATAGAAGTGACACATAATGCCTGTCCATTTTGGGGGGAAAAAGAGGAAAAAATCCTGAAAAAACACAGCTAACCATAGAAGTGACACGCTCAATCTGGAATCAAAAGAGGAATCAGGAGGAAGAGTTAAAAATTACTTAGCAAATGGTTAAAGAAAGCTGTCCCTTCCTTGGAGGGGTGAGGGGACTGTCAGTCAAGTTCCTCCTTTCCAGGAGGATTTGTTCTCCCCAAGGACTTGTCAAGAGCTCTGGATGGCCTCCTTTTCCGATTGGGCTCAGACTTGACTGACATCCTAGTCATTACTAACATTACTAACACCTTGGCTGGGGAAGCATCCTTGGAGCTTCATTCTTGTCAGAACCACTTGTTAAAGCCCTAACTGACCACGAACGACACCAGCCTGAGTGGTGCTTTTTGCTCTGAGTCAGACCTTGGTCCCAGCACAGTCAAGCAGTATAAGGACCTGCAGGCACCTTTTGGCCAAGCAGCCTGGAAATTAACTTTTTTTCATCTGAACAGAGCCCTGAGGTATGAATAAAATGCCATTTGGCAGTATTCCTGAAACAAAATACATGCACCATCAAATATAATTGCAGCACTGATATATTCCAGCTGCTGCTGCCCAACAGAACAACGCACTTTTCTTCTAAGATCACCTTCACTCCTTTTTCTTAAAACATTTAGAGACATTTATAAATTAGACCTTACAACACACCTGTGCCATACAGAAATGTTGCTCAGACTGGCACAGCACTTGGTAGTTAAGATGTCAGACTAGAGCCAAGGGCCTTGACTCAAGTCTTCATGCTGCCCTCAGCCTCACTCACCTGCCTTGGCTAAACAGCTTTGTTGGCCTGTGCTGCTATTTTTCTTCTGAGACGGGGTCAAAGAGCCAACTTCTTGTCTTTTAGAGCTATCATTAGGACAACAACATTGAAGGGTGCCAAGCAGTCTGCTCCCACAGGCAGGAACTGTGATTTTTAGGTCAATAATAATATTTTTATCTCTTCTTCAGACCGAGACAGGCAGACGCTCTGGGGTTGCATAGAAACTCAGTAGCAGATCCAGAACCACAGAGCTCTCCAGCCTAATGCAGTAAGCATGAGATCATGTATTTTACCACTCACTAGAATTGATTTTTGTCCTTCATTTCTCAGCTTGAAATTCCTAGTTCATTCTTACCATGAAAAAGCAAAGTTTCCAATTAGAGGTGCTTAAAGCTTGACTCTTCACTTCAAACTTAAGAGTTAGCCTTCGTCAATCGCCCAGCAGCTCTCCCTCCTTTCTGTCAGGGTTCCCATAGGATTTAACAGGGACATCAGATTTAAGCTGATTCACTGCCTGGTAGGAGACACCTTTATGTGGACAGACACAGTTGATTTGTGGCACTGACACAGGACTTGCTGAAGGTGAAAAACCTTAAATTGGTTCAAAGAAGGAACAGATAAATCTGTGAGGGATCAGGCCACCAGCAGCTCCTGCACACGGTGGTTCAGATACACGATGTAGCCCGCAGACATCTCCGAGCAGCCAGCGCCTGGAAGAGGTGCCCCCTTCCCATAGCTGCTTCCTACAGCCTTTCCTGGAGCGTCCCGCACAGCCCCCTGTGCCGTCCATCTGCTACACAGCTGTTGGTGTGAAACCACCACAACAGCTCGGCCCTTAGTAGGGAGGCCTTAAATAGGATCTGAACAATGCATCAAGCTGAGTCATTTCTTCAGCGCTCTAATTAGAGAGCATAAACGAGAGGCCTTTTCACAGGAACCGTGCAAAGCGCATCCCCCCTCTCGCACAGCAAGCTCACAGCGCTGAGGTGCGGCGTGCTCTGATTGCGGCGTTAGCTCGTAAGACCCCACATTTATCTTAAAGGGAGCTGTAACTACGTTTTGATACCATTAGATGATAGAATTAAGCTTGACACACATAAAGATCCGTATTTACAAATGGATTTCTTCTTTAGTTTTATGCTGCAGGATATTTAAGAGCTTCCAGCATATGAAATATATCCTTAAAATCTAAATGAAATTTCTTAGTCTACAGAACTAGACTGAAGAGAAGTTTCTGCTCAATACAGGGACCTAGTCATTTTTTTTCTACTCACTGAAGTCCACAAATTCTAAAACCCTCCAGGGTAAAGTAAGTGAAAAATAATTGACTTTATCTTCCCATCTGGAAAGGAAAAAAAGCTAAATTGCACTCTTCAGGCTTTGTTCAGGAAATAAAATAATTCATTTCAGGAAATAAAAAAAAATACAGAACAGGAAATAGATTAAATATTGTCCTATCATCATTACATTAACATGTCCCATCCAACTGAAGCTTTTAGTCTCAGTAGATTAACTAATTTTGGATCTCAGAAATTATACTTGAAAAGCAATGAAGACAGAGGTCTTGGAACCCATCATATTGATGACCACAATTTGAAAACTACCTTTTTTAAAAAAATAAAATAGAATAAACCCTAACACACCCAACAAACAATCCCCAAAACACTCAAGTCGTATAGCAGCCAGAAAAACCAATCCTCAAGTCCTAAACTTTAATACTGGGGGTAATTTCTGGCCTAGTGTGAATATCTCATGCAGCCAAAGCACAGTAACTCTAAACACCCATTAGAGGCAATGTTTTACCCAGAACGGCTTGACATTTGCATACATATTAATGCATTAGTCAATATAGAGCCTTGACTGTGACCTCTAACTTTGCAAATTAGAGCCCAATACAGCTTATGATTAATAAATGATAATAATAAAGCAATAAAACAGTTTGATTTGCCTTTAGGAGAGCAAATTCATATGCAGAATGCTTTCAAATGGAAAGGTTAGCCCTTGTTACTAAAAAATGAAAAGCTAGAGGAAAGCACAGCTTACCTTGTAAATGCTACAGGTAAAATACTAGCTACTGTTCTCTGCCTATGTCCTTAAGAGATTAAAAATGGGGGAATGGAAGGGATGGAAAAGTTATTCAGTGGAAACCAGTTCACTTGATAAGCAGTGACCAATGCTACAGGGAAAACTTGCCTTTTTGGTTAAATTCGGTGAAACCCTTCTCAAGAAGGCAGGCGCTGATGAACAAACTTTTTCATATATAAACCATAACAGGTGGAATCCAGCCCTTCTGCAACTTTCCCTATTTGCTCTTTGATGCTAGGATTGATCACCCTGACAAAATGGGAAGCACATCCCTTCTGGTCTTCCTTGCTATGGTCCGTAAAATGGTGTCCAACCCACCTTTTAAAATTATCTATTAATAAGGAAAGCAATCAAGAACAGCTGTTGTGAGCAGCTTCATTCTACACAGGCCATGAAGCAGTGCCAAATCTTAGCGTTTTCAAGGCAGGTGAGATAAACAAAATCAGAACAAGAAAACACCCTATAAGATCACTTATTTTTGTTTCCAAAAGCTATAAAGGGGGGTGAATCCTGCATTTCTTAAACACTTTAGAAGTAATATATAAAAATGAATTTACTCTGCGAAGAACACTTAAATTCCTTTTATTACATTTCATGGGCAGCCCTGAATAATTGCTGGCAATGAGGTAAACGATTAACTTTTTCTTAGCTATGTATCAATTTTATAAAATTCATAGCTATAGTGTAATTAAAGCTTTTTTTTATATGTCAGGCTATAGATGATTTTAGTAGGGCCACATTTGCTACAGTGAAATTATGGGTATGTTTTGGGGAACTAAAGTAAAATTCAAGGCAGAGTCAGACGTTAAGTGACCTGAAAATTTTCATAAAACCAGTAAAATTAGATGCTAATGTTTGTATGGCAGATTCATTCCAGAAAGTACAGCTTCTGTAATGTTACAATCAAGACCAAAGTAAAGGACTTAATGCAACCACTTGCTTTATCAGACTTATTGATCCTTTCCAGTCTTTCCACTAGAAGACACAAATGTATCTCAAGAGCTGAGTTGTCTTAGAATAGAGACAGCATTGGTTTAAAACTGCAGATTAAGGATAAGAAAAAATGGCCAAATTGGTGCAGCATAATATTATATCCATGCTGCAAACAGTCCCTGAACTGCTAATTCATAAAGATCTCAGACATCCGTGCAGGGAACAGCTGGAAATCCTACTCTTACCAGCTGGTCCAAGCTGAGCTAACCCCAAAGCCCTGAGTCTCTTGGGATGTCAAAGAGATTTTTACATCACAGAAATATTTTAAAATTTTGTCCAGTCTTGTAAAAACAACTTCTCTTCTCCTCCATATCTCACGAAAAGCTCACACAAATTCAGTTAGGTGACAAGAAGTTCCTATTACCAAAGTATCACTGCTTTGCTCACGAGAGCAGAGGAAACGTCCACCCTCCAGAACGACCCAAGCCATAGGACAGAAGAATGACTAAGCAGCTACTAGTGACCCTTAGGGGCTGCTTTCTTTCATTTCCTAGTTTGCTGCTGAAATTCATGATAATAGAAGGCAACAGACTCCGATTTCTTAGCAGACATTGAGTTTTCCTACATGAAACATATATATACAGTTATTTATTCTATACATATATATAAAAAACAACTCCTTCTCCAAGAGAATGCCAAAAAACTAGGAAAATTGATGACATGACTCCTATTGGCTTCCTCGGGCACTGGTTCAAAATATTAATCTAATTAACATTATGGCTCAAATTCAACAAGGTTGTTAAGCACTTGTCTAACTCAAGGCATACGAACAGTGCAATTATAATGATTCATGGATTTAAAAATAGAAATATATTTAAATGCTCTGCTGAACAGGGGTCTAAATGAAATCAATATATGCCATGCCTCTTATTCATGAAATATTAAGGGAAGATACATAATTTAGTGTGCTCTGTGTAGGCATATATACTTAGCACTGATTATCCTGTAATAGATTTATGCATAATTTAAACTGTGTAGCACTCACTTTATGCAAAAAACACCCTTTATTAAATCCAGAACAGTACATTTCTAGCGGTGTGGGGATTTACTTTTAAACTGCTAATGGCTGGATAATTCTGTTTTCACGTGTTCCAAAGCCCTTTTCCAAAGCGAAAGCAAACAGCATCACGGAGCGTCCCTGCCAGGCAGCACCCAGGGCTCCTGCTGACCTCTGCTGTCACCCACGGCCACTGCCAGCGCTCGCACCGCGACGGTCCCATCACCGCAAGAGCTTCAGGGCCATCCAAAGCTTCAACAAGTTGTGGCCAACTCTGTGGTGCAGTGAGCTGGACAGGAAGCACAAAAGCCCATGGTAATAAAGCCAAGCTTTTTACCCGAGATAACTGTCATTACTGGTTTGAGATTTTTTTTTTCTGTTAAGTTCTATATTAATGCCTCAGTGAGGGGCACTCAAAGGCTGACTTTGCTATATTTACGTGAGAAATGCCTTTCTCCACAGCCCACGTCAGGGGGTAGTAATTAACCTGCTTCAATTCAGCGTGTGTTTAAAAGCTTTGTCCGGCTATGTGACACATTTAGCACCGGCTGCATATGGGTAGTTTTAAAGCTTCCCCTTTCTTTATCCCAAGATGATCCGTGCCTGCACAAGGGTAGCAGAGGGAAAAGCTACGCATCTCACTTCAGCACCCATTCCCAGCAGGCCCAAACATCCTGCTGCCATCGCTGCTCCCTGGCCCTTGACACACCAGCCACATCCCTCCTGCGCTGGCATTTCCGGACAAGCAGGGTCTTGCTGTTCTTGCTGGACAGTCGTAAGGAAGGAGGGTAATTTCAGTGCTGAGTACAAGAGCCCTATCCCTGCGTTCCCACCATCGCTTCCTACGCCAGGCATCAGTCAGCTTCCTGCACTGCTCTAAGCCTGGAGCAGGGAAGGGAGAAAGCCAAATTATTCTTAGAAAAGATGCAAACAGCTGCCTCTTTTTTTGTTGTTTTTTTCCCTCTCCTGTCAGCAGGGAAACCAGAGAGATGCGCCACAAGCAGGGGCCCTGGTTATGTTCATTTTTTCTTTAAATGCCTTCTACCATCCCTGAACTTCCAGCAGTACTTCACGGTTCCCAGAGACTGCCCCTATGTGACACACTATGATAAAAAAGTAAAAAAAAAAAAAAAGCAAACATTACTTAAGCCTTCATAAGAGACTAGATGGGATTAAGCTCCCTTTATATTAGGAGTCCTAGCTGCTCATGGTCTTCCAAAATTCCTGAAATACTTAAACATTGAAATAAAATTCTTAAGGCTAGGTCTATCTTATAAAAGTTCGCCATAAACAAGGCTTAGCACTTGAAACTCAAGTCAGAGTAAACACTGGGAACAGCATCCTTCACTCCAGCTGTATTGAGATCTCTGTCCTGCCATGTAGCTGCCAAGCTTTCAAATATATTCAGAAAAATCAGAGATCAGAAAATACTTCTGGTTATGATAGGCTCACAAAGCTGTATGGCCCCTTTAACCCATCATTTACCTTCTTATTATGAACAAATGATACCTTTTTATCACAAATTTCAGCTCAGTTTGCTTAGAGGTTAGAAAAACAGCTGAATCTAAGTATGAATGAAATAAGAAAACTTAGTAAAACTGCAATTGCAACTTAGTTTCAAACTAATTTGACATGAGTTCTGGCAGATAATATTAAAGTAGGCAAGTTTCAATTGAAGATTTCATTTGAAAACCAAACATAATTTTCAGAGAATCTGATCAAAATATTCTAGCAGTAGCACCATTGAATATAAGTATTTGCCACTAGTAGCTGCACAGCTTACATTTCGTTAAATGATATGAATTTCACAAGCTTAACAAGGCTGTCAGAAACAACTTTTTGCATGGCTATATGGGATTTTCTTATTAGCTTCCCATGCCCATATGAAAATGTCTATAAATGTACCACATCCTTTAGCATCTGTATTCCAAAATACCAAATTTACCAGCAAATCTGCTGCAGCTGTTGGGCTATGTGGGAGGAAAGAGCTGTTCTTCACTTCTCAACATTATATCCCTGCAAGAGTACTGCACCACTGCTGTGTGCAATCTGCATTACACATGCTCAGTGGTAGATGGCACTACAGGAGCATGGATTTTGCTTCCTAACAACTATATTAAATGTTACATATACATACTATTTTCACTATTCCATGAATGGAATTATACAATGGAATTTATTATAATGCATATGCACAAAGGGACAGAAAATACTGACAATTACCACCTTAGTTCCCACCTTTCCCAACTGTGAAACACAGCTTTGTGCATTTACTGCAACTTTCACTGTCCTTAAAAAAATGTGTTTTTAACAGAAAAAAATGAAAGATACACATCAGAATAATGTTCCCAACAGGATCGCTGTGAGTGCCTGGGATTTGGGAACCAGCAGCCGTGAGCTGTTGTCCTCTCTACACAACAGCAGTCAGTCAAGAGAGGCTGGTGAGAATCACAACTGTTTGCTGAACTGGGGATGAGGGGGAATCATTTTCTTCTTAGAGACCCCAACACTTGTGATCCCTGGTTGTTTCAATCTGCTTTTGCTGTTTTCAAGTTCCATACTTTGGACTAACTGTAAATACTGTCTTTCTCTCCACACATCCCCACCCTTGGAAAAAAAAAGCAGGGCAAGATTTTTAGAAATCAAGGAAAAGATTTGTAGCAGAGCTGAACTACATTCTCAGTGCCACTTGACAATTCTGTACAACCCATTGTGATTCATATAAACATGGACTTCATGGGATCATTGCAACCGTTTTAGGCTTATGTACTGGCAGATCTCAAGTCCTCCCGAACTGGAAGTTCACCAATGACAGTCTGCAGTAAAGAAAGGCGGCTATGTTAGGAATACAACTGTCTAAGCTAGAAACATGCTTGGAACTGCAGAGAGAACTGCTTTTTTTTTATGTTAAGTTAAACTCCTCTTGTAAAACTAAATCATTCATCTTGTAAAACTAAATCATTCATCCTGTTTATGGCTTCTGTTGTACCATGTTCATTCTTAATTATCTGTAGATACTTGCCCACTGCTTGGGCTTTTCAGCTTGGTGAAACTAAGTGTGAATTGTGAAAAACGAATGCAGTACTAAGAACTGCAAGATAATAGTCTGCTATTCACAGAACAAGTCAAGGGCATAAGACATAAATGCTCAACGATACTGTAGAGGCCTCTGTCTCTTAGACTTAATGTACAGGGGCTGTCAGACAGACCTAGGATACAGGGGAAGAAAGGCACCCACTCACACAGGGGCTGGAAGCAGGGCAGGACAACCCTGAATTACTGCACATGGCCTTCACAAAGTGATCAGATTCAGCAGCATTACTAGATACATGTCATAGGTGAGTTAATATAAAATCCGTTATCTCAAAGACCACGGAACCGCCTACTCAGCTACCCTGTATCAAGGGTATTGAGGTGGCAAATACACATACCCAGCAAAGCACCCACCCTGAATGAGAAATTGCCAAGAGATGGAGAATTACTCCCTGTGGTCACGTGTTTTGTCAGCAATTCACCCTTGGGGGCTCCCGGTCACTTTAACTTGCCTGAGAGTTCAGAGACAAGTTTGGGTCTGTCTTTAGCCTCCATCTTACGTTCTTGTATCATACCTGTCTCCACCACACTGAAGGCTCCTTGAGCACCATATCTCTGTACTCAACAGGGTATTTCCGCATCATCATGTGTTAACCCCTTGTTCTTCTCGATCAGTGAATCTCTCCAAACTCTGTTAGGCAGTTTCTTCCTTTCTCAAGTCATTTACCATTTCAGCCAGCCCTGTTTCAAATTTACAAAATTCTTTTAAGAACAGAGACATTCATATGTTACACAGTATAAGAAAATCACAAAGCGTCATCTCTGTAATTGCCAGTCTCCTATAATACACTCAGTGCTGGTAAATGTTCTTTTAACCTCAAAATCACACCAATAACTGGGGTTATACTGCTGCTCTGCCACAACTCCCCTGGTTATAGAGTTGCCTGAATGGACCTTGAGTACTCAGCACTCCAGATGTATTAAGCATTTCTGCAAAGTGCATGTAATGAGTTGCCTGTTTTCCCTATTATGTTTTAAAATCTTTAATTCTTTAAATTCTTTAAGTCAATACCAAGGGGACCAAACTAGTCTGTTTTGTTGGTGTCCGCTAATTAGTATAATAATTTGGTTAACTCAAATGTGCTTAACTTTACTGAAAGGCACTGATCTCCCGGCAGCATTGTAGAGATTTACTCCGGCCTTCCCTCACTTTTGGATTCTTCCTTCACTTACCTCACTTGGCCGCGCCCCGTCCCCCTGGCCACGCCCTCGCATTGGGCCCCGCCTCCTCAGTTTTGTTGGTGTCCGCTAATTAGTATAATAATTTGGTTAACTCAAATGTGCTTAACTTTACTGAAAGGCACTGATCTCCCGGCAGCATTGTAGAGATTTACTCCGGCCTTCCCTCACTTTTGGATTCTTCCTTCACTTACCTCACTTGGCCGCGCCCCGTCCCCCTGGCCACGCCCTCGCATTGGGCCCCGCCTCCTCATTAGCATGTCGCCCCAACACTGAGAATCGCCGAATTGGTCATAGAGAAGGCGCTGTGTGAGTGGCTTCACGGAGGGCCAATCACAGAGAGCCGCTGTGTGCCGGCCCCGCCCCCTCGCCCTGGCGCCGCGCTC
>NW_010579138.1:53740-67387 GCF_000705375.1 Tinamus guttatus | reverse complement strand
AGTTACAAATCTTTAACAGAGATCTCGAGAACCCCTGAAACAGCAGCAGGATCCTTACAGCAAGGTCTCCTCAGGTACAAAGAGCCCAAGAATAGTTGTTTACTTACTGGCAGGTTTCTCACCACCTGTTCTGGTTTATCTTTTTGTCCGCCATAAATCATTTAAGTTAACTTTTTAACTGGATGTTGGATATTTTCAATTGGATATTAAAGAAAACACGACCATCTCACCCCTGCTTTCCTGAAGTAAATGCAAATTATCCAAAGACCCTGTTACTCTTTTTCATTTGTGTTTCCATCACTGAGCCAACAGAACAAATTACACCTTTTGGATTAAGGTATTTTGGTAGGTATGAGTAAGAGCAGGTGCTAGACAAAGCACACAAACAGAAAGATGGAAACAAGTTCAACTGTTTCTTGCAGAGCAGACCAGGTCTCCTTCCTTTTTTGCTTACCTTGCATCCACTACTGCTGCACGAGCCACTGCCCAGGCCACAACAAAGACAGCTGGAAATCCTGCCAAAAAATAGCATTTTAATTAGCATTTAAGAACTAGATCAGCCCAATTTCAGTCCTGAAGTATAACTACTTCTGAAAATTTGATTACATAGGTTTCCACAGAACATATCTTACCTAGTGAAAAAGTACTACTGGTAAGCATGCTTATTCTTATCCTTTCTCTGACTCCAATCTCACTGTGTCATCACATTAAAGAAAATATTGCTGTGGTTTCAGCCCACCCAGCCCAACAAAGAATTCACAAAGCTTCCCATCTTCTTGCCAGCATCTAAGGCAAACTGGTCATGCCAATTTAGTTCTGGAAGAACAAGGACCTACTTAAACCAAGGTTAACAATAGCCACCCTGTGGTGCTCTCATTAAGTTTAATGGCTGTTTTTGCTGTTGACTTCAGCAAAATGAATACAAAAAGAATCTACTGTGACATCTCTAAAAGGAAGAATATTTGCTACCTCAGTAAAAGATGCAAAGCTACTTAACTTTCCAATTTCTGTAAAAACTTGGATTTACCCCTCCCAGTGGCAGAGGGGCTCTTTAGTCAGACCAAGGCTTGTGTATGTTTAACATGAAGTTCCAACCTTTATTTTGCAAGTTCATGGCATGACTGGGAAATGGAAGCACATGGTAGCTAACTGCACACAGACAGATCATACAGGCTAGTGACAAGCAGTGTCTCTCAACACTAACTTTTTAAATTAATACTGGCCAGAGAAATACAGCAGTTGAGAACACTTCTGTTTCATAATCATATCAGCTCAAAAAGCTCCAATTTCTGAGAAGCAATATGTAAGGAAACTGATTAATGCGAAAGGCTCAGGAAAGCAATACATTTGCAGAGATGTAGCTAGAATTGCAATGGAAGTTAATAAGAGTTCTAATGAAAATTACTTCCTTCCTTGAGTTAATGGAAATAGCACTACAGTTATGTGACTGCACTTGAAAGCACTGATGGAAGTAAAGGAATTATTTGCAGCAATGTGGTACCCTAATATGAGTTCTTTGTCATTTTTTAACGATTTAATAAAAAACTAAGCTTTAAAAGGACAAATTCTCTACAACAGCTTCAGTATTCCAAGAATTATGATTTCTAGTCTCTCTGAAAGCCTGCATATTCTGAGAAATTATTTTCTCTGTAGAGACTAGATATATCATAAGCTCCATTAGCTCACATGGAATCCTTCTGAACCTTTCACAATGGCAGAAGAGGCAGACCCTGGCTGATTTCTAGTGATGCCTGAATGGTTCTCCTTGGAACAAGTGTTCCCAGATTCATTCATACCAAGCAATACCTTCGAAATCAGTGAAGTGGCAGGCTACAAACAGAAAATGCCAAGACAGCAGAAAATAGCTGAGATGGTTCCTGAGAGAATGAAGGGTAAGCAAAGAATCCTTCATCTTACTTGGGCTGCTGTAAGACAGACCAGAAACATTGCTTCTGTCAGTCACACATTATTTACCTGACCAAAACATCTGCCAGCTGAATTTCTCAGAGGTGGTTTATCAGGGAACTAACAAGAAGGATCAGCAAGTGAAAAATCTGTTCATACCTAAGATGGAAGAAAGGACAAACTTCACTGATCTCTTTGCTCAAAGAGTAGCAGGCATCTTGAGGATGCTTCAGAAGCACGTTACTCTACAAGCCTCCCTCACAAAATCAGGTCCCTAGAATTTGGAATGGCCCCACAACTAGTGAGCATTAGGTGCAGCAATGAGCCAGGAGTGTTATTCCCATGCAATGCACTTGCCCTGCACAAGCACCGTGAATCAGCCTTGAAATTTGCTGCAATGTTTCCAAAGAGGGTGTTCAGCACTTGCAAAGCCCTTATATCCACTCTGTGTTCTCCAACAGCCTTGGCTGTGCTAAAGAGGGATGGTACAGGGCAACACAAAGAGGACCTGCATGCACACCACTGTGGAGTTCACCACAAAGAATTTGCCCTTTAATTCCCACTGCTCACTAGCTGTTGCTCTTGCCTGAGGAGAACTACAGGTTCCAGTTAAAAATCCAGCAAAATGATGTGAAAATGGTGAACTGGTTAAGTACTATCAATATTTTGATCAAAAAGCAGGACACTTGCAAAGACTGCCATCTCAAAGAAAAAAACAAGGTTTGAAGCATCAAGATTTCTTACAATATAGGACTGACTTTTCCACTAATTTTCAATGCAAGAAATATCAGGCAAACTCCATTAAGAAACTACTTTAAGAGTTCCCCTCCCTAAGTCCCACTTGACATGAAAATGACCATTAAAACAAATATTGCTTTCCTCCTCTGAAAACACAAATCAAGCATTTCTGTAATTTAAATACAGAGACCATAAATTACGAGCAAAACCACAAAATGATGGCTAGAACACACCAAAATGCCTGCTCAAACATGAATTTACTGAAGTGACCTAACCTTTCAAAAGAAATTATATTCTGTCAGTTTGTAAGGAAAAGGACTAATCAATTACTATATTCACTTCCTTTCAAAGGCAGGCTACAATTCCCTGAAAAAGGACTATGAATTGCAGTACATTTATATGCACCTATTGATACAGACATTTTTCCCCAGAGGTGCTTGTTACAGATAAGCCTCTATTTACAGCACCTTGTTTAAAAATTACTTAAACCAAAGCACGAAGCATCAATGGTCAGGTAAAAATAAGACACAGTGATCTAAGGAGACGTGGATCACCAATGGAGCAATGATGAAGGACTGAGGACAGGACATTTCCATTTCCAGTCACTTAAGACCACATGTTCTTACATTCATCTACAGAATTCTCAAAGTATACCCTTAACCTGTGCTAGGGTTGGGAAGGATTTGCTTCTGACCTCAACACTGCACAAATTAGAGATGTATGACTCTCACCATTCACAGGGTAGGTCAGAGGAGCTAACTAACATGCAGAAGGCCACGTAGCAGTGACAAAGATGATAATGCAACCCAGCCAGCCATGCTTTAAGTTTCATGCACTGAAATACAAAGAGTGCATTCCCAAAGCCATCTCTGCCTCAAAAATGCATAAGAAAAACCCAAGTGCCTTACCCCAGCCTATCAAGATAAAGCCCCAGAGGTACTTGCTATCCGAAAAGAAAGCAACAAAGATTAGGCTGTGTAAATAGAGGCCTTCCACCAAGATCCAGTAGTAGTTGGTGGACAAGAAGTAAATGAAGGTCACTACAGCAATCTTGCACCCAACCTGTTAAGCAAAACTGAGTTAGCACAACACAATATAGCAATCTGCCTTGTACCACAAGTGCTCTGCTGATTTTTCATGTCTCATGCACAGAAACATTTAACAGAAACCATCTCTAAAAAGAGAACCAACAAAAACCATTTTTATCTTCAGAAGTTGAGGAGCACATGAACACCTGCAAAGATGTAGCAGGTCAACACTGAGAAGTACTGTGCAGGTATACCCATGGCCTCAGACCTGCTGTGCCAGGGTAGCCTGCAGCAATCTGCTGCTGCCATGCCAGGTTTCACTTGAGTACAGGAGGTCACATCAGGAGGGCAACTTATGAGTAAAGAGAAGATTCCATCAGCCTCGCTACTACAAATCCATTAAGAAGGTTAGGCTAGAAAGCAGAAGCATTTGGGGGAGGGCGATTTTCAAGTATGATTTAAGAAACACAAGTCAAGCTCCACTTTTCTCATCTTGATATTTAGATGGGGGCAAGGGAATCTAAGGGATTTCTCAGAAGTACTAGACTGATTCAGTGCTGTCATTATATGCTTTTGAAAGATCTCACCATGCACTGAAAAATGCACGATAGCTATAAGAACCCAAGTCTTAAAACAAAGTCCTTGCCTCCATTTCAAGAGTGGGACTTCAGAGCCCACGATAGCCCATAGAATCTTCACCTCATTTCCAAACAGAACAAGTTTTCCACCATGGATTTACACTGCCTAAAAGCTTAATCTCATTTCTCACTCATTTGAATCCATTTTTCAAAGCAGTACAAGTTAACACACAAACAGCTTGGCTCACATGCTCATTAACCCCGCTGGTAACTTGTGCTTACATATTGTGACCTGTCTGCAGGAGCTACTGCAATGCTTTGGAGATCATCTGCTGGTAGGGCCTCCAGCTCTTTGATCCCTAGGTGAGCCTGCACCACTTTGTCCTTGATAAAGATGCTGACAGCTCTTAGCATGAAGGAGACAAACAGGTGCATGTGGATGTAATTTCTGGTGCAGTGCAGTCGCCTGTAGGAAGAAAGTATGTAAAAAAGCTTATTAAAAAGAAAACAAATTCTTCCACAGATATTTACGAAAGTCAGAATTGAGGAATTCTTAATATAATTCCAACAAGGAGGTTTACATGGCAAAATAAAGTGGGTCTTCCAGCAAGGAAGATTGCCAGTCTCTCTTAATTGTGGGCTATCATATTGGCAATATACACCACCTACTAAGGGAATTCGGAGATGAATTCTGGTACCTAATGCCATGCAGATAGGCCCAGCAGGAACCCAGAAGTCATACAGTTGTGCTAACAGGGCACTGATGAGCAGCAAGTTGCTTCAGCTCAGACTCAGCATTATACAAACAGGTCTCAACAGCTTCAGAGTGTTCCGCTGCAGAGTGTGCAGAACAAAGCTTACAGCCTTTGTGCTTAGCCAAGGAGACAGATGTCACTAGTTACTCTAACTCCTCAGCTCCCTCATCATTTATCCACTAGTGTAACAGGACTGCAAAACATTCATATCGACCAGATTGACAGCCTCTGAAGCACAGATTTATTACTATCCCTTTGCTAACATTTCCACATTTGAAAATACAAGGGAGTATTTATAATGTCACCTCTGCAAGTGGGGATATTCACAGTATAACTACTGAAGAGAAGTTGACTTGTGTCTCTAAGACAACTAGTCTCAAGAGGAACCATACCACATTTGTGAGACTAGTCAATTTCTGCTTTACAGGTTTCTTTTCCCCAGTTCAAAAAACCCAAATTATCTAAAGCTTAGGAATACTGAATACCCTCTTCTTCACAACAGGATGCAATAACTTCAGTGGATAAGTCCATATTGCCATATCACAATTACATTTTTGTGAAATACACCAATAAACTTGGAAAAATATCCAGTTCATTTTCATACTCATTTACCTTAGCATCCACAGTTCTGAAAAATAACAAACCTTTGCTACTGGCAGGTTGAAAAGATTAAGTATTTTAATAAAAGTATTTCAAGAAAGTTTTGTATCTGTAGTTAACTACTCAATGCACATAGTATGTCATATACACAGCATCTTCTCGGCATCTCTGACAAAGAATTAAGCACTTAACACCCATAAAAAGGATGTGTCCTTCTACAAAGGAAAAGGAAAAAATGTAACTCTACAGGTGAGCCAGTCTCACCTACCTGAAGTAGCCAATGATGAAAATAGCCACTGTCAGAGAGGTGAAGGAGATGGAGTATCCTACAGTATACATTACATAGAGACGATCAAAGAACTCCCTCTGGAAAAGAAAAACCAGCACCATTTCCACATTCCTTGAAAATGAATGTGTTTAAGAGCTCCTTGCTATTTGGTAGGTTACACATCTGCTTATCTCCTTTTACAATAGATAGCTAGGCAAAATTCCCAGTTTAAAACAATCTCAATTTCTAAATTCTGCATATCTCATACTGCCTCAGATTCAAAAAGATTCTACCTTCAAGAAAATATCATAGGATTTTTTTTAAGCTGGCTCTCTGGTGCTATGAGCCAACAGCGAAGAAGCTTTTGAAGACTTTACATCAGTTACAAGAGAATTTCTGCTGACAGTCACTGAAAGTGATTTTAAGTGAATGCTAGTGCTTGTTTAAATTCATTTTGTGGTAGTCAGAAGCATTTCCAAGCCAATAAGGCTTAAAGTCATTGTACTAGCTGCTTCCCTCACTTCAACATTATGTTAGCAAAGCCTCTTCAGTAGTTAGTTACTAAAAAACTACTGCTTTCCATCAGAACATGAATTTATGCAATGAAGGCAGTCACACTAACAGCATAAGAAAAAGGTAAAAAAAAAAATAGGAAACGCACACAGTAAGAAGTCTGTTCTTTATCTCTCTAAACTTGGCAACTTTATCAGTACCTGAGAAGGTTCAATACCTTTCTTGAGATGATTTCTGGCTGTAAGAAGTGAAGGCATTCAGAATAATTGGCCCATGTTCTGTTTAAGCTCTGCACAAAGTCCCATGTTCCATTGAGGCTACAGTATCTGAAAGCTACTCCTGAAAGAGAAGTTGTTAGTTCAGTTTGGTCCTTCACTCTGCTTACAAAATCCAGAATTACAGAACTGTACCTTTGTGATTGAAATCATACACATAATGAGGGCATGGAACAGCTAACATTTTTCCCACAGATCCTCTTGGCCAACAGATGAGACCATCCCATTCTGGAAAGCAGTCTCCTTCTGAAAAAAAAGGCAGAAAGATAATAAGAATGCATAAGACAAGACTTTCCAATGCATCTTGCTTTACCATGCAGTCATGCCCAGTTCAAATTTGTTATTTAAGAGCCAAAACACTTCAGCTTCGGGCCACTAAAATGCATAAGTGATGAATCTGACATACAAGGAAAGGCTGAGATAGTTGGCATCACTTAATCTCAAGAAGAGAAGGCTCAGGGCATTAAGAGGGAATATTATCGTGCATAAATACCTGATGGGAGAGTAAAGAAAACAATTTTCTGTATTACCTGGTAAAAACAAAACAGGCAACGGACACAAACTGAAAAACAGAAGTTCCACTTAGAGAAATTTTACTACACAAGTGACCACCACTGGAACAGATTAACCAGGGAGGCTGTGGAATCTCTATCATAGGAGACACTCAAGCCCCAAATAAACACAGGCCGGAGCAACTTGCTCTAAGTAACCCTGCTTTGGGCAGGGAAGTTGGAAGAAAGGCTCAGCTCTTCAGATACCCCTTCCAACATCAGCAATTCTATGACTCCTAGCTGGTGTCATCAGCACAGCTTTTGTCAAGATTGTGCTATACAGGGGAGTGTTAACCAAGAAAATACTGCAGAGCAAGTGTACAGCCATTTTTTTTGCAGGCCTCTAGTCTTGCTGCAACTAAGATGTGCATTCAACTCCATGGCACTTTTAATTGCTTTTCTGCAAATGAGACATCCAGTTATAACTTCTCCTACCACAGAAGTATTTTCCTCTGCCCTACAGACACCTTTATTTCCTGCTCTCCACCTATTTACCTTTTCTCGTTATGTCAATGGGCAAAACAGGCATCTAAGTTGATTTGAGGTGAAAAACTACATCCATTTGCATGCTGGTGTTTTGTCTTTATGCTGTCAGGGCTGGGCCATTCATCAGAGACAAAACCACACTTGACCCTGAACACTTAAGTACTCAAAGCTGAATGAGACAAGCTTCATATTTCATTTTTGAAGAGAGGTCAAGGGCCTTTTCTGAGTGGATAAAGGAAGTTATTTTATGAATGAAATACACTCGAGTTTAATCAGAAATTAGCTCTGTACCCTTGTATTTTTCAGGCAATAGAGAAAGCCTGCTGGAATTTCTTGTATTTCAGGCCCTATAGACTTACTATTATAAAAGAACATAACAAGAAAGCAAGATTTGGAAATACCTATGCACAGTAAGAGAGGGAGGGATTATTACCAATGCAATTTTGAGGAAACTACCGAAGACAACATCTCCAGATATACACCACCTTAAAAGAAAGTCACTAAAAAGAGCACTTGGGCTTTTCTTTTCATTAATTTTTCTTCCCCAGTTATTCTTCCCTGGTATATTCTTCCTCAGTAAGAAGGGACTTAGAGAAACACATCATTGATCCACGTTAGTACTCAAAATATAAATTCTTTTTGATCATCTCTGTTGTGCTGTCATTTGGCAAACATGACCATTGCTATGCTCATGCTATATTGATGGCATTTAATTTTAATGCCATTTTACCAGTAATTCCCACAGCAGGCACAGGTTTCAGTAAGTAGCACGTTTATCACAATTGTTTCATACATGAGCTGTTTGGATTAATTTGGCACAACCAAAGTAGTCAAGTGACCTTCTGTGCATGACAAAATGGCTAATGATTTACTAATCTCCTCTAAATTAACACCATTATTTTTTCCTATCCTAATGCTTTCCATGTGTCAGGACAAAGATTAATAGCTTGTCCTTTAAGTAGTACCATGCAAATAGATTTAAGAGTGGAACAGGAATACAGATGTCTTCCCGCTCATTCATCCTTCAGAACTTTCATTTTTTCCCCTTTTTTATGAAATACTGCTAGTGCTACTAGTAATGTCATTGTGGTTGACATCAGCACTATGGTTTATTGTAGATTTACTGTGCTCTTTACTACACTTCATTAACATATCTATGGTTAGTTCTGGCAATTATGTTTTCTTAACCAAAAGCCAAAGAATACCAGCAAGATTAAGAAAGCTTTATTCTCCCCCAAATCTTTTTGCTCCATATCTCAAGTCTTCAGCATGAATCTCTGTTCTAATAAATCCCAATAGTTCCTCGGTATTTTGAAAATTGCTCAAGCCCTGCATTTAAGCAAGGTTATATGCTCTAAGATGCTGTGCTTGTACAAAACACACACATCTTTCTAGCAAGTGCAAGACCGTAGAATAAGGGCAAAAATATTTTTGTAGTCCGTATTTTGGTTGGTGAGATCATCAGGACTGAAGGAAGGTCATTTGAGTGGCAAAAAAACAAATGCCAAAAAAGAAAACAAGAATCTGGGTGATTCTTACACAAATCAAGAAATTCTGGGAAGACTGGAGCATTTGTGAAATGTACTCATCAAGCAACTACTAAAGAGGAAAGAATACTAACTGCTACCATATAAGACAACTGCCCTCAGCAATTGCTTGACGCCTGGGTAAATTGTTAACACAGTCTTCTCATCCTTTCAACAAAGGACATGGTAGTTGTGCTGTACAGACTTCCGAGAACCATCTTTAAATTAAGGTGTTCAAAGAGGATTAGTATCTAACAGCAGGAGCAGCATGATCAGTTTGTGCAGTGTTGCCAACCTCTCAGACATTCCCCATACCATCTATACAGACATCTCAGCTGTGCCTTCATTGCTAATGTGGCACCTGGCAGGGACCTGGACTATAAAATGTAAAACAGTGAGCAACTAAAACTGGGCCAAGATAGAAACCTACAAATGCAGAATAGTGTAGACAACAGAAGGCAAGAAATTCTTGAGCTACTTATTGGTAGAAGAACTAATCCACTTCGGTCCCTATGTTACAATTCCAGAGTGCTCCTAACTAGCAGAATTAAATCCTTTCAGACAGCTGTAGTAAAGTCAGGGAAAAATATTTTTTAACAAAGCTTCTGGAGACATATGGCATTTGTTTCTCTACTTCTGACATAGACTAAAATCCCAGGATTTAGGTGCACACCCTCTCAGTAGCAGCCAGAGATCATGCCAAAGAATTTTTAGGTCTTCCACAGCTGCATGAAAAAGAGGCACATGACATATGACTTGTGTGTGTCCTGAAGACATTGCATAGCTTGACCACAGACTGAAGAAATTATCTCTTTCATTCAGCATGAGAAGAAAAATATTCTTGTCTGTATTTACATACATGCAATAAGTGTCCCTAAGCAAGCACTGAATATGGAAAGCTAGAACTTCCCATTGTCAGCTCCTTTACCCTTTCCGTGGGCCAAAACATTTGAAGGATTTGATAACTTAAAATTCTTAGGGAAAAGAATAAAAATTAGAGTCACTTAACCTGGCACCTTACCTCCCTCTTGCAGCTCAGCACTAATATTCAATTCACATTGAACTTTGGCTTCCAAGAGAAGATAAATCTGCTCCTCCATAGTCATTATGTCCTCAGTATCAACCTGATGAAGGGGAAGTCCATAAGAAACAGGTTGTGACTTGATTAGAGTCAAATATTTGTGTCCCCAAAAGGAGAGGATTATAATATAAGAAATCAGGTGCTACTAGAACACACACTAGTTTTTTTTTGTTTAAGATTAAAAATGCAAGTGACAACATTAACCAACACAGGAAAAAGTTTATAACCAACTCTTCTGCTGACCACTCTGACTTCAAACAAGCAGGATGCTTTTCTATGTTTTCTCCCAACTCAGTGAATTTAAGCAGTGGCAAAGTCTTCCCACATCTCCTCTTAGAAGGACCTACAGGCAAGTAAAGTGAATTCTTTTTTGCATGTAGCACCTAAGGGAAGCTTGCTAACACTGTCCTGTAAGAAAAAACAATGGATAGGTTTCAAGAAATACACATGCATGGTAGAAATATATACTTGCACAATAATGCCATCTCTAAGCAGTACTGGACACCATCTCTATAATTAGAGGGCAAGTTACATGAACAGACCTGTGAAAAGCGAGCACAACATGAGTTCTTCCCACAGCGAACTCCTCAACACCTGAAATGCCTTAACATTCTATGAATCACATCCACAAAAGCCACAAATCAACAGGCTGGAACATCTATCACCCAATAAAAGGCTGAGAAGAGCTGAAACTGTTCAGCCCGAGAACAAGTAGCTCAGGGGATTGTGCCAATGCACGCGAGTATCTGAAGGGAAGGTGCAATGAAGATGGTCTTTTCAGTGGTATCCAGGACAAAAAGCAATGGGCACAAACTGAAACACAGGAAGGTCCATCTGAATATAAGATGATGTAAGATTATCTCCTCTCCCTGCTCCAGCTGCTGCTAAATACACACAAGCTTCAGGCAGGAACCACCTTGCCAAGCTATGACTTGGCCAACATGTTCAAGGTTATTAGTTACTCACACAAGACAATAGCTGCTTAAGTATGCAAAAGCTTATTAGTCCTCTCCAACAAGTCATTAGATAATGATCCATCACCATGAATTAGAACAGCTTCAAGGAATGACACTGTCTTATATCATCACTTGCAATAATTAAGATGTGTTCTGCTCAGGATGAACCAAATCATCCAGGTTATTACCATAATTCCACTTCTTACCATAATCATAACTTCAGAAGTACATACAGAAGAAAACATCTTACCACTACAAAAACACCAGACCCAGCTTTTTTTAAAAAAAACAGCTGGGTCACTAGCAGATAAGTTGCTCAGCAACCACATAATTGTAAGAACAAAATATTTTAAAGATCTGTTCTATTTTAAGCCTCCACAACTCTGCCTTAAAGGTATTTCATTCATCTGCCAGAATTTTCCAGTTATCACTCACTCAGATCAATCTCCATCACAACTTCAGCTGCACGCTAACAACAGAATCTGCTGTTCAACTGCTTCTCCCACGCAGAAGTGACATCTCTTCAGCTCAAGGGCTGTCTGACTACTCCCAGGACTTTTTTTTTTATTTTTTTAAAGGAAAAATGCATGGAGCCAAGGAGAGGAAGCCCTCTGGAAAGAAAGGAAGCAAAGGCAAGCATAAGGCCTCATCTATCTGAAAAAGCACTTTCTCACTTCACTGTGGTATTTGCAGTTATTTAAGTGCACTTACTTAACCAAGTAGAGACAAAAAGGCATCCAATAGTCTATACTACGATAAGCCAGAATCCAGGCTTATCTTTCTTAGGATCAGGTAAGAACTTGGAGCAATAATCAGTTGGTCTGGGCACCAAATTTGTGAACACAGGAAAGAGGGGGCAGACATTTCCAAATCTCTTTAAGGAGCTGGACAGAGAAGGTCTTGCTTTTGTGCCCTCAGCACTGCATAACACTGCTAAGCCTGCATCAGTGTTAAACTATTACCCTCTTGCTGCTGAGCTCAAAGCTGAGAAGTAAAGACTTACAGAGAATTTGGACTTTTTCCTTCCTAGAGAATTTAGGAACAAGGACTTCTGCACAAGAAGGCTGCATAACAACACACCAAAATAAAGGGACCCCACTGAAAGCTCCATGCTGATGCTTCACTTCAAAGAGGGCTCTAATAGACTTAACTGCTAGGAAAGGATACAGCAGATCTTGAGTAGGATTTGTTTTTCATTCACATAGTCTTATCTACAGGCTTCAGTAAAGGCACTAACAATGCCAAGCAACATGACAAAGGCAATACTTACAGAAGCACCAGATTATCAGTGTGGAAGACTAGCAAACACCTTGGTCAAAGGTATAACACAAAGGGAATATCTCTTTTCTTGGTGGTTGAATCAAAATGGTTTAGCCCAGCACCGAACAAATAGTTTGGGGACTGAAAAGTTACACAGGACTTTTTTCCACATAACCAGCAAACAAGTAGAGAACATGTATACACTGCCTTCAAAATACATGCGCTGTGAAAAAGGAAATCCATTTTTACTGTGAAATGAGTAGAACACATGCAGAACTAGAAGCATATCACTCCTTGGTAAGGCAAATTTCAGTTCTATTACCTGATTATATTTAAGTCCCTATGTCCCTTTGCCATTCATAGCAAACAGCTGACTCTCAAAGGAGTCCAAAACTCATCAGGCACACGGGAATTTCGTGTAATGCAAATGTACAAGCGTCCTCTTTCTGTGTAAAAACCTTCATGCTTTTACACTCATCAGACAAGTTCCCGAGGCTTCCTCCTTTCCAAGCACTGCCCGCCTCACAACTAAATGCACCCTCACCCTGCCATTGCTATGCTGTGTGTTTTTTACATGCAGCACCATTTATTGTCTCTGCTCGAACTGAAACTGTGTTTTACACTTTGGCACAAACAGGTGCTCCCTGTTGCCAATCCCGAGAGGCTCCTGGCAGACTCCCGAAAAGGCACCCGACCCTGGGTCCGGGTTCATACCAGAGTCCAGCCCGTTCCTCTGGCAGGCAGAATGAAGACCAGAACTACAGAAACTCTCTGTTACAAGAAAATACACACCACGCACCTTGGCCGCCCGCAAGTTTTCCCCTACTTCAAGGTAAAGCAACCCCAAGCGTTGTTCAAGCGTTAAAAACAGCTGTGAACAGACAAGGAGGAAAGCCCCGAGCAGGGCTGCAGCATAGGCTCTGAAAGAGACCCTTAAAGAGCCTTTTAAAGTGTTTCTATTAAAGACTCCGAAAGAGCCTTTAAAGCGCTCTTAATAGGCACCGACTTGAAGGCAGGCAGGCGCTTTACTTCAGCGGGCTCTAACGGCCGCCGCACACAAAAACCGCCCAGAGGCAACGGTCCGTTCCGCGGGCAACGGCCGCGCCGCCCCCCCTCACCCGGCCCGC
>NW_010579138.1:31181-53680 GCF_000705375.1 Tinamus guttatus | reverse complement strand
CCCGCCCGTCCGCGCTGCTCCCGCGCGCCCGTCCCGACCGTTAGCGGGTAACGGCCGCCTCAACGGCCTGAGCGAGGGGCTGTCTGCGCGGGCGAGCGTGTGGAGTTTGTGCTTGCGTCTGGTCTTTGAATGACTCCTCAGTTCATCGGCTAATGAGATAAAAGAGGGCACCGCCGGGAAGTATTTCACCATTTATGCTGTTTCTGTAAGCGGGAAAGGATGTCACGCTGAATACAGCAGTTAGTTAAATCCAGGCATTCGTGAGATTCGCTCACAGGACACTTACTCGAACTCTGTCCTCAGCATCACTCACTTGGACTACAGTGAAAAATCGTGCCACACATCTAACCACAACTCCATTTCTAAGCACCATATGTAATAAAAGTCACTGCTGGTATCCAGGACTGGCTGCACTCTCAAAAATATTCTGGCTGGATCTTCAAAAAAGTGGAACACCAGAGAGAGGTTTTACTGATAAACTCAAGATCTCTGCTTCCTCCTTGTACTCCTAACCTCTGTGCCTGTCTGCGGAGCTGTTCGATGAGGGCCTGGATACTTTCAGAGCTTCCAAGCAGAAACAAAAGGTAGAAAACACTTGCCGTAATCTTTTATCCTCTGTTTCTGACCATCTTGGACCTGTGATCAGGATCCCGTTCCTTTTTTTCCTGAACTGACTCATGCTTGTTTTTTATGGACAGTAGGACTTCCCATTTATTATTTTTCTGTGACAAGTGAGTGAATGTTGTCATCGGAGCGTGATTTCCTGACGCTATAGCAAAGACTGTTAGTCCTCATGATCTGACTCATATTACTACAAACACTCATTCAATTACACACCAAGGAACTCGGGCATTGTGGGGGGATTTAGAAACAATGTATATCCTTAAATTAATTTTTATTACTGTTTTACAAACATTTTGATAAGTCTTCTAAACAGAGCTGATAAATGCCCTATATAATTATTTCTGAATGAAATAGAAGCTGGCTTCTGTCTTTGGCATTATAAGCCGATTACAGTTTTCTTCATAAAGACATCACAACCCCGCAGTAGGATTGTGCATCTAAGCTAAACACAGCAAGTAATTAATTACCTTTAGGGGAAATCACCATGAGAAGTCCCAAAAGACGCAATCCTGCAATATGTACTTTGGAATTACTGTCAAGCGTGTTTCTAAAAGCGCAAATATACAGATTGTTCTTTCTTCTTGATTTAGCAAGGAGTACCAGCTTAGAAATGTCACTTAGGAAAATCTCTTCAGGTTCAGTGCACCTGCAAAAGCAGGTTTATTTGTGTATGCAACTGGAAAGGGGCGGCTAATATTGAGACAAGACAGACAGCCAAATTGTATGTTGAATACACATTCATAAAATAGCAAGAAGATCTTGCTCCTTAGTAGCCTGTTCTGCATTAAATGGAAACTGTTTCCAAACCCTTACTTGAACTAGCAGTCTTAATTGAAGGAATTCCTTCAATGGTACCAACACAGAATAGGTGAAGAGAACTAATACCTTTTTTTTTTTTTCATGAAGTCTATAATTCACTCACATTAATTTTAGACTTGTATTCTTTCCATTCTACATCTTGCATTCTTATTTGTCGCTGCCTGTACCCACGCAGAATGAGTGGGAAAAAAATAATAAGTGCTGTCAGGCAGCCTGGCAACGCCAAGCCTCTGTTCAACATCGCTGTTAATTTACAATGGGAGGGCAATAATCTCTAGCTTGTTTTGCCCCGTGTTGCTGTAGGTTGGTTCCCAGAGGAAACAAAATGTCTTGATGGGCAGCAAAGGGGTACCTAGTTTCCCTAGGTATGGTCTGTTCACATTGATACTGTGGGAAATGCTCTCTCAAATTTGGGCTGTGCCACTTTTGAGGAAGCTGACTTTGTTTAGGTCTGTTAGATCTGTCATGAAAGGACAGCTCATGCAGTGAAACCTGAAGTCTTTTTCACTGGGGAAATAAGAATGTGGAGATTTACCTGAAAACTTCCTGTGAAAAAAAAAAAAACAGGTTGGACAATTAAGTAGGAGGAGAGGTACGGAGTGGCTTTCAGGTGAACAGCAATTAAACTCTCCAGCTCCTAGGGGAGGTAGGCTACAAGCACTTTGAATGGTACAAAGAAAACAAATGAGGAATTCTGCTGTATTTGTCTACCACAAAAAAAAAAAGTTGTCCCAGTGAAACTCTAAAACAGCAAATTGAAACAAGCAGAAAGAAGCTTCTCCTGTGTAACCATTACAGTGGGATTCACTGTGGACACAGAAAATTCAAAGGGGCTCAAACAAAGCCTAGACCAATTCACAAAAGGTAGATTCACTGGTGACTGCTAAACTCAGTGGTGTGGTTCATGAAGGTCTTTCACAGAATGGCTGAGATTGGAAGGGACCTCTAGAGATCATTAATCCAACCCCTGCTCTATGCTGGACCCTCTCTAGTAGTTCCACATCAGCTTGGGAAACTAGTTAGAGGAAGGATCATTGCCTATATGCTCTGCGTATGATACACATACTCTTCCTAAGCATCCACAGCTAAATGCTACCAGAAACTTTACTAGCCTGGTGCATCACCAGTATGACTCAGTCTGATACTTCTAATGCTCTAAATTAGCTCCACCTGAACAGATTATCGACTGGTCCAAGTCACAGTGAGCCTGTTACTATTTTTATTGATATCAGTGGGTGTGAGGCAGTGCAACTGTCTTGACAGTGAACAAAAACCAATGGGATGCCATTCTAGCTACTCCAACCATGACAAATGCATATAGAAAGCAAAATGGAAAGTTGAAGAGAAGCTGCAAAATGTTTCAGTAATATGAGATTTGACTGAATATAGTGGTAGAGTTGATTCATTGAATAATAGGGCTATCTTAATGTAATTATTTGAAATTATGGTGTGAGGTCTGAAGCGGCAGGGAGATCACAACCTTGCTAATGTTTTCCTGTAGTGGCTTCTGGAAAAACAAGGCTGATGTGTGCAGACTGCCCGCCTGTGTGTGTGCATATGTCTGTGTATATGGGCTTTTTGCCTGCATATCCCTCCTGGCCTCCACTTCTTTCCAAAAATATTTGAATTACTTAGCCAGTTTCAAGTTATTTTAACAAACAAATATTGAATTTCCATGTGTTTTGTAAAAACAGGCAGTAAGGTAGAGGAGATAAACCTTACTAGTAACTATAAATGCCTTTATTTATATATATAAAAAAATTGCTTCAGAGGTACAAAGGCACAAAGGGGAAGAAGAAACATGAGAGAAACCCTATAGACGTAGCAGTTGTAGGAAAAACTAATAAGAGCTCATGGTAAATTGTGAGAACAAATCTGCAGAAACAAAACTAGGCTTCTTTAGTTTGTTGAGTATAGAATGGCACAAACAGATTATATGGATTAATTTTTCCATTTCCCGTGTCCTGATAACTGAACAGTGTATACAATGCCAGCAGTTACACAACTGTGTCAGATAGCTGCTTGATATTATTACATCTTAGCTGAAATTACACTGTCAGTGTTCTGAATTAACCTAACCATACAGTTTCCTTACATAATTATCCTAGTACATTATCTTAAAGCATGCAGCTTGCTTGCTGAGGCTTGAACTAGGAGCCCTAGCAAATGTATGCAGCAATGAAAGGGATTATTAGTAGACAGTGTCTGCATAAATCTTGGAAAAGACAAGAAGGAAAATCATATAGCCAAAATCGATCTTTCTCTTTCCTTAACTTTAAAATTTAATAACACACTTCACGTGAGTTTGAATGATATAAACTAGGGTTCATGCCTCCCTATTCATCTGTGCAGCGTTTGCAGTGATACCCTGCATGATGCTGAGTGCCTTTTCCTTCTTTAATGCTGGTGGGAATTGGAAGCACTGTGCAGTTCAGGGAATGGGACCCTCATGCTCTGCACCAGTAGTTTTAAGCTTTCTTTAAGAGATGTTTTTTTTCTTTTTCGTCACCCAGATGCTAACCATTTCAATTGTATACGCATGTTTTTATATAGACTAACTTATAGGGATCTGATTATTGATTTCCCGTAGACTGATTATGTAGCTACATTTACAGCAGGGCTAGAATACTGTGATCCACATATGCAAGTGCCCTGTAGATGTGCACAAAACATTAACTGATTTTTCTAACGCCATATACAAATCTGAGTGAGCAATACTGACTTCTGGAGATACTAACAAGTTCATAAATGCCAGAAACCATACACAGTGCAACAGAATATCATATTATTGTTTGCTACTGATACAGAGCTTCCTCCAGCAAATGAATGATGCATTGATTTGCTCTTGCCTAAGGACCAGATTATACAGAATTCCTGCCAATAACACTTAAGCTTCCTTTGAATGTAGAGAAAATTCAACTTTTGTTAGGTGTCGCTATAGTACTTTTAAAATGTAATTAACCTTTAGACAAACTTACTGCTCTAGCTATGCTTGTAATGTGGCTCTAAATTTGGGATATATCAGTGTAAAAATTAATTAAAATCATAATGCACAGCTTAGCTTCATTTACACTGAAGAAGCGGTATAGCCTGGTAGAAGATTAGATACACACGCGAGTGCGACTTCTGTGTGTGTATCCGCAAGAAAAAGAGAAACACCCCTGAATAGCAAGCCTGAGTACTTGTTACCATAGGGTATCAGAAAGGCCAAAGGTTTAATGGGCTTTCTAAGCAGTTTAGATCTCTGTTGGATGGAGGAACAGATGAAAATGCCCCTTATTTGGCAGGTGAGAAACGTATCAGGAGGAGAGGGGAGGGGGTGTCTTCATCTGAAGTTGCTGGTATTTGCCAGACAGTGCAAAAAAAAAAACAAACCCCAAAACAGCCAGATTGCTTGGCTCAGTCTGTGCCACCATATGGCTGCATGACCCTGCTGCCCTTGTGCTTCTCCTGCTCTCCATCTGTGCAAATCTGGACTCCAAGCAGTTGGGGCGGGGCTGTCCCAGTGCAGGGACACTGATGGAGCACTGTCCTCAGCCTGGCACTGAAAACAAGATCCAAAGCTAGACTGCATAGGACAATCTGAGCCAGAGCTGCAGTGCTAGTATACTAACCTCTGTGTATTCATGTGTATTTGTGTTTGATAAAGCTCCCTATATGTACTAACATGATGTGAGAGGCAGACAAAGCTTTGGCCTGACGCAGATCTGAAAACAATCACACAGTATCTGTGTTTTGCACAAAATGTCAGTGTCCTTTTTAGCCTGAGGCTGCCTCTGAGCTGAGCCACTGCAGTCCATCTCCTTACCATACACACTCTAACAGAAATGGTGAGGAACAAGAAAATTCCTTCAGGCATATTGAAAACAAACCATTTTTCTTCAAACTCATTTTAATACCTCAAACTTTCTCTGCTCCAGCTGGGCCAGGCGGGATTGCAGTTAATCCTTGGGAACTTCAGGATTTTGCAGGAGCCTGAGTCTCTACTTACTCTTGTATTTCTCTACAACCCAAGCATAAGAGGTTGTTTTCTGATAGTACAACCCAAAGGAAAAATTGAGATCTCTCCCCTGGAGGATGAGTCCTCTCTTTTAGGGTTCACTGGCCAAGGCTACTCCAAATACATTCAAACTAGACGATGCTAGAAGGGACGGTGCTGCAAGGAGCAGCATAATTACATGGTGACATAATAATATAATCTCCTTGATCCAGCTTTATGAGCAAGGGGCTGATCCAGTGCTGGGGAGACCTAGGGCCAGGACCTCAGATCAGTGTTCTGTGAAGCTAATCTTGCTTTGCGCCATTGTCATTCAGAGCAGGATCTAATCTTTTTGCTCAGATCACCGTTTATGGCTTTTTCCTGTTTGGAAAACCTGAATGAAAGCCACTGTCCTGAGAGGCCACCATAGCTAAGCTGCTACAAGAAACAAGCATAAGATATATCTCAGAAACCTATCTCCCCATGGTCCTGCTTCTAATGAGTTATGGTCTGTCTTCTTTGGAGTCTGAGCTCCGGGTGACACAGTGCAAAAGCAATTAGTATTTCGTACCTGACCTTGAATTCCTGTCAGGATAATGGTAAGATTCACAGTTCCACTTTTCCCTGAGAAGTGGGCTACTCACTTTCACTTGTAAATAAAACACATTTCAACATGCAAAATTCACTGTTTGGAAAAAATAATCTTAAAAACACAGAAGATGGAGTAATTATTTCCTTTAACTTCTGCTCACCAAGGCCAAAGATATGGAAGTTTTCTGTGCTGTGGTCCAAATAGTTATAGAATATCAGTTCAGTCAAATCCAGCAACCTTATCCTGCAGAGGAGACCTGGCATATGCAAATCATTCCATGTGGCTAGAACTAGCTAAAACTTTTGTTTCTTTTGTAAATGCACTCTCTGTCATCCTTAACTTCCTTTTTTTTTTTTTTTTTTCTTACAAACTTATAAAACTTAAATCAGGCCTTGTAAAAAAAGTACAGCACTATAGGCTTTTGGTACTTTACACTTTTTTTTTCCTCTCTATTTTTACAACAAATTTATCTGAGACAACTTTGTCCCAAAATTATATCAAATAGAACTGCTGCTCGCATTAAAAATAAGTACACTTTAAAAATGAAATTTAAAATACCTACAGCCCCCTGAAAATCTCCGCCATTGTCTTGCATTTGGGTAAAGCTGTGTTTCCCCCATGAACATGAATGTGAAAAAAAAACACTCTAATTTAGAATAAGCGACTATGTTGTCACAGGTTGCAGCTTACAGACCTATTGAGAACTGCCACTGGATTTAACTTATTTAGACGTGTAGTGTAATTATGAGATATTGGGTGGGCACAAGTGCCATATGTCACATGAGACATAAAACTAAGGTCCCAATGACTTTCAGGGACCAATAAAAATCCATGGAAAGTTTGCAAAAAGTAAGGTTAACATTCATTGTAGTTAATTTTAAGAACTGCATTTACTTTCCTTTTCTACTAAAATCATACTCTCATTTTCCTAAAGATACTCTTTCCATTTTAACTGCATATAATGTTTTTTCTCAGCTTGTTGTATAGTGTTGCCATATTATTTAAAATGTCTGGCACGGTCTTGCCAAGAGATTATTTCATTTCCAGGCAAGAAAAATGAGATTGTGAAGGCCTTTGGAAATGAACAGTATCAGCTGGTGATGGGAGAGCACCTGGCTCGATCCCAAGCTTTCAAATTGTCCACTGAAAAGACTCTCCAGACCTGCCAGCAGTGAGGTCTTCCTCTCTCAAATAATCTCTGTTTTTACAGTATCCCAGTTTTGTCTGAGGAACAGCATTGCTTCGGTCGTCAAAAGCACGAACCGAAACAGTGCAGGGTAAGTATCACAAGTTAATCAGCTGTCACACACTTGCTTTACTTAGTCTCCTTCTCTGGAGATCTTCAAAACCCGCTTGGATGCAGTCCTGCGCCACGTGCTTTAGGTGTCCCTGCGTATGCAGGGGGGTTGGACTAGATGATCTCTAGAGGTCCCTTCCAACCCTAAGCATTCTATGATTCTATGATTCATGAATTTGGGTTTTTTTTTTCATATTTACATGAAGTAACACTGATTGCCTTTTGAATGCCATGATCATGTGTTAAGATGATTGACACATGCGGAGGACTTGGTTCACAGTTCCTACAATGCTGGTGTTTTGGTGTTTGTGCCACTTCCCAAATCTCCTGCTGATTTTCCCACTTTAAAAGTGTTTGCTATTCAGCTTACTGAATAGAAATTAACTATTTTAGAATGCAGTAAACACAGTGCTATAAAATAAAACATAAAGGGCATTCTGGAAAAAGCTGAGAGGAAAGATAATTTTTCTAATGGAAATGTCCTCAAGTAAACAGTGAAGACTGCAGATAATGATATGTACTATACTGAAAAAAACTAAAAAGGAGTAAATGACTTGGAATTATAGTCTGCATTAATTATGTGCTTTTCTGAACTGTAGGCAGCCTTTTAATTTTTTTGGTGGCGAGGAAATAAAATAATGCAAGTACTGTCACATAGTAAATGAATGTAATTGGTCAGAGAGATGCAAGTGTTATGTTTGATATAAGTTACAATGCTCGCTGAAAAACAAATCCTTAATGTACATTGTAATTCTGTTAAAAATGCCATTGTGGTGAATGCCTTTCAGTTGAATGCTCCCAAAGCAGTACAAAGTACAGGGATAAGTACAGGAAGGAAAGAAAAGGAACATTAAAAATAAATTCAGTGCCATTATGTTTTATAGGAAAATAACAGTCAAGAATTAAAATAAACCAATGCTGCCAATGTCACTAATTATTTTTTTAATTTCTTCTGTTCTTAAAATGGCTGCTCACTGAGTTTTCCACAGTAAAATTAACTTGTAAAGGTTTGTTGTTTGTTTTTCTCTTAGCAGAGAAGACAGAGAATGTCATTGCACTCTGCTGGAGCAGGATTGTCCCCTATGCACAAGTGACAGCAGAGTCTAATACAACTCTAAGGACTTAGTTAAGCCACAACCAAGGTAGTGTCAGTGGAAAGAAGCTAAACAGATGTTCTCCAGCTCTCTTCAGTTGTGGAAAGGAAACTGTAACTCCTGTTACAGTAGTGAAAACTGGATTATGTAGTAAAAGCCAGAAGCTTGTGGTAATGTATTGATGGCATCCACTAGCTTTGTAAGAAAGGCTATTTTCACCCGCGGAAATGTCTTTCAGTGGGACAAATTTTAACAGTTCAATTTACAACCTCCAATTTAAATTTAGAAAGAGAAGAAACCACAAAAGATGCTAACGATGTCATCATGAGTTAACAGGAAAATAACAGAATTAAACCAAGTCTGCCTTTATTTTTTTTTATTTTTTAACTTTCTCCTTTTTATTGAAAATCTGGTTGGTGAATTTTTTTTCATGGCTTAAAAAAGAGCCAAGCTTACGGCCCAATGGCTTAATAGCCATCTTCCTGTTTCTGAAGCAATGGCAGTCTGAGACATCTCTGGTAAACAGCAAACTCACAGATATAAACGTAAAAAAATGAAAATACGTTGGGGAGTTATTCAAGTGATTATACATATGACCAGGCCAACTATAGAAGGCCAGTGCTCAGTCACTAATGAGTTACCAAACATTTTACTCCTCTGAATTAATGGACAAAAGCATTGCAGTGAAGTATTGCAAGAGACCTTGTGAACACCAGACAGTGCTAAAGGCAGTCATAGGGCTTCCTAACCACATAAGTCTAGTTTGCGGGGTCATGGAGAACAGGCTGACATGCTCTCAGGAAGTCCATCTAGTCCATACTTCTCAGATCAGGACTGGCCATCCACAGAAACTCCTGTCCAAGGATGGCTGGTCTAACTTCTTTTTAGAAAGTACCAGGCATTCAAAGGGGTTCCCACGTGGCTTCTTGCATTGTTTTACAGACCATTAAGAATACCTAACAACTTTGAAGGTCTCTTGCCTGCAATTTGCTTCTCAAACAGCTCAGACTGGAGTCAGGTGGTTCTGCCTCCTATGTTTGTTCCTGTACAACTGACAAGGAAACATAACACAGAAATGTGTATGCAAAAAAAGAATTCCCATTTGCTTTGTACTGCTCCGAGAAGTATCAGACCTGAAACCATTCAAAAAACGGACATTAACTTCCAGACTGCAATGCTAAAGAAAAAGAACAGAGAGGGACAGAGTCAGACAGACAGACAGTCAAGAAACAATCTGACTACCTCATGCCTTAACCTCACCTACCAGTTCGAGCAACACCTACAGTAAAAAACACCACTGGTTTAGCAGAAGCGACTGGAGAAACAAGGTGTTGCCCAAAGTTTCACTTGGAGTTAATGGCCTTTTGCAGGCCCTTGGGCCACTAGAGCTTCCTAATTGCTTGTTAATTCCCTCAAAGAACCTTAATTACTTCTGTGTAGCTACAAACAGTGGACTATCTAATTAAAACACATCAATTGCTGAATAAATTGAACTCTCAGCACTAGCAAATACAAATATTTCCTTGCGATTACACTGGGACTTGGGTATGTGTGTGTGTGTTATTAAATACAGTCTATTAAAACCTGCATTCAGTCACTATGGTTGGCTACTTAAAATCCTTAAAACCAAAACACTGGGCAGATGGTTTGACAAATAATTCCAATTACCACAGCAGGGCTCAAACATAAGCAGTAACTTCTTTTCGTAACCTCAGGGACTAGAAATGCTCTAACGCTGAGAAAGAGCCTTGAAAAATGAGACTTTCAGATAATCATGATTGTTAAGTTACAGATTCATGGAAAAAAAAAATCAAATTACAGTCCTCTGTCTTAAGATGGATTCTAAAATTTCGATGCTAATAAAATTCATGTGCTTTAGCAGTCTGTCACTTTTTAACAATTCTAACTCACTAAGGAATTTACAGAGTGTTGTAAATAAATACTAAAAATAGAAAAAAAACAAATACCACCTACACTTCTTTTTCATAATAATTTTAGATTTTGTATTAATAAATATTTTTTTCTTGACAAAATGTTCTTTTCTAATCTGGCTACTATACATGAATTTATAGAAACCGGAAAGAAACAGTAAGATAAACAGTAAGCAGAAAATCTTGCTCATACTAAATAGGTCTCTTTTAGAAGCATGTGCTGGAAATTAATATTTTTGTAGGAATATTTCCGAAAAGTACAAGTCAGAGAAGCAATCAACTCCAGTTAGCACGTGCTGGGATTTCTTAGCTCAGGAGGACATATGGAACAAGAAACCTGAGTCTTCATCTGCATAAACACCATCTCCAAGCCCTGCTTGCTCACAGAAAGACTCAGACAGCAAATGACAGAAATGTTTAGTTGCCTTTCAAAATGCATTAACAATCTTATTGGAAGCTTCACTGAGAACAGATTTTTTCTAATGTTAAACCCATTTCTAGCTGCAAAGTTTTTTGGTTTTAGCACACTTTGCAGGTTATGCTCATGTGAAAAGACTCAGGCTTCTGCATAAAGTGCATAGAGATGAAATAGGAATTTTGCCATCAGTATCAGTGGAACCACAATTTCCTGGAGGGAGTTTAATCACTTATTAGATCTAAGTGCCTAAATTGGCCTAAGCTTTTGATTATTTCATGTTCCTACAATTTGAAAAGCTGTTTTGAATGCTAGAGTTTTGTCCCCTTTGAATCTTCTTGTCCAAAACCCACTTGGGATTAAAAAAAAAATAAAAATAAAATAAAAAATCACATCATTATGATTAATGTGTTTCTAGTGCAGAAGTTTGCAACATGGTGGCTGCCAGGCTCCCGAAAAAATCTGATTATTTTGTATTTTTTTTATTTGTATTATAAGGACAGTCTAAGACTTGTCAGACTGCTTGATAAATAAGAACAGCCCACATGGGTATGTCCTGAGTGAAATATTTACTTAAACCAGCTGCAGTCTTCAGTTATGTGCTGCCATACATCCGCTGGTTGGTGTATTGTTCAAGTCCAATCATTATTTTTCAGTGGTGCATCAGTTTGAATTATAGCAAGTATAGTCATTTTGGTTCCACACCTAAAAGTGTAGGTAACAGCTCTGCTGGAACTGCAAGCAAAGTTACTCAAAGCATGTTTCTCTACCACTTCATTTGCAGGGAGGCAGTTTTAGGGATCCTGCCACAATGTGGGTTCACACTGGGGTACAGACACACTTTCTTCTCAAGCATCAGAACCTAGCAACCCAGCTATTATGTTACTTTTAACTTTAAACTTAGACATAGAAATGTGAAAGCTCTGCCCGTAAGTACATTTCCAGCCTTTTAAAAAAATACATCAAGAAGGAAAATAGGAACACAAAGGTTGTGAATTAATGGAACAATTTCACGATAAGTTAAGCTAACTTAAAGAAAAAATGAAGTTGTCCTCAAAAAAGTATTTAACTTCATAAATAATGAAATCTAGTTTTATTTATATATATAAAACATGTTGAGTCATGAACCATCAGAAAAAAAAAAAGTACAATAATACCAGAGACAGTGAACAACTGCATGAGGCTGTTACTGTAACCCAAATGACAGGAAAATAAGGATGCTCCAGACTTACTGTGAAATCTCCGATTTGTACCCTTCAGCAGAGGAAGGTCATGGTCTTTACCAGCTATAGTCATCAGGGTAGTTGCAGCCACTATAATGAACAGAGATTACAGGGGCAGTTTTGTTAAAAGGATGGGACGGTGCCCTCTTTAAGGTCAACACAGCCACTATTTATCATACCAAGTTGCATTGAACCAAGCCTCAGAAATCAAAGGCATTGATCACTGCAACCAAACATCACTAACTAGGGATAAGGAAAAACTTCCCTCTAGCGCAGAGGATGGGAAGGGCTTAAGACCTCAAGATTGTTGTGTTCAGAGATCAAACACACACTTCACTCTTCAAACATGCCCAAGTTTTTCAAGATCTGGTAAATGGGAGTCAGGATAGCTCCTATCAAGCTCATTTTAATCTATGGTACTTAGTTGCAATAAAACCTGCTGCTTAAAGTCAAAATCTTTCAGGCAAGGAGGCTATGCTTACCTATGTATTACTAACCTCAGCTGAGCACAACTCTTGAATGCCTCATTAACACTAAGCATGTGATTTATCAGCCCCAAAGTCAAGGAAAATTAAATGGATTCTTCAAGCTAGATATATATGTTACACAAAATTCTTCCCTGGATTCTGTTATTTTTTTCCTGGATCTTAGCCAATTGCCATACTTGAACAGTTTCATGAAGAATAAGGGGTTAGTTCTAGTGATGTTAATATTACAGCTGAGAGTAAGTGCACCACTGCTGGTTGGATTTCAGATGCATTTAGAAACAGCTCACCCTATATTTACAAATGGAGCAGAAAAACGATACAGGCTCAACAATCTCTTTAAGAAGGTTCATGACTCTGCAGAGCCCTGCAAGTAAGGAAAAGGTTTAGGGCCAAGCAAGGTGCTGCCTTGGACAGCCAAGGGAGGAAGCACTGCTTGTTTAATCACACTACCCCAGAGGCAGAGGGTGATTCTGGGAACAAGCCTTGCAAGAGGGGTTAGTAACTTATTCAGCAGCAGACATTGAAGACTGTTCTCTTGGGAAACTTTGGCATCAAGAGGGACCAAGATTTTAGCTAGAGAAAGGTCTCCTCCATGAGCAAGCGCAGTCGTGGTCAGTTCATCTTGCAGATGCTTTGATCAAAGGCTGGTTGGAGGTGGAAGACAGGCAGACCTAAGATCCTACAGCTTTAGAAACATAAGGGTAGAATGAATGAAGGAACTCAGGCTCTGTCTTTCTGCATTTCCCCCAAGCCCTCTCTTGTTTCTTGGAGACCAAAATATTTAATTTGAAAGCTTTTGTGTTATTCTCATGTGTTATTCTCATAAGACTTAGAAACGAGGATATCTATCAACAGGAAAGCGACTTCTTTCTTTCCTTATTTAATGCAAAGAACGGAGCTGCTTGACACCACAAGTTTTTTTCTTCTATCTGGGGTTTTATATATGCAACTGCATGCCTTTTATTTTTGTGTGTCTCTAAATGTTGGTATGAGGTTTTTCTTATAGAAAAATAGTATCTCATTATCATGCAATAATCTGTCTTGTTAAATCTCACTGATGAATTGGCTCTTCAGAGGATGAGTCAAACTGACCTTTAACATTCTTTGTGATCACCAAAAGCTTCATGCCAAATAATTAGCAAGTAAGAGAGTAGAGAATGCAGTGTCAATGGGTAATAAGATTACTAAACATTACTAAAAATAGAACATGCTTCCTTATTACAAAGTTTTTGGAACGAGAAAGAAAATGGAACGAGAAAGAAAAAAGTACTCATTATTTTACAAAAGAATATTATTTTAAAAGGGAAAAAGGTATTCCATAAAAACATTAGAAATGTTATTAATAATCAGTTTTTCTGCATTGCAAAGTTTGCCTAAAATGGTCTCATGGGAATACCTGTAAATGGATAAGTTGCTCAGCCCTTCAGTACCTGAAAGATTAGGTCAGATGTTCTAGGGCAGGAGGTAAGAACCAGACTTCTAATCATCTACTGTCAGTGCTGGGATTTGTCCAGAAGAAAACCATGGTGTCATATACACATCCTAGAAATCCATTTCAAAACAAAAGAATGTGGCAGGAAGGACAGTTTCAAGCTGGAGTTTTGACAGAAGTTTTTTTTTTGCTTCCTCAAGGCTTATATCATTCTAGGAAGCTCAAGAGAAGAGATACTACTAAAGCCAATTTGAGAAGAGGAAAGAGAGTGAGAGTGAGCTGATTAGGAGTAAGAAAACAGACATGACGGTATTTTTTTTTCTTCTTCTTCCTTAGGAAAGCAGCTGTTGGACAATCAAGCAGATCCATCCCAAAACCAAATCAAAGGCAATCCAGAGAAGGAAAAACTTCATCCATAGGAAGTTTGAATGCAGTAGGAGAGCTCCCATTGCTCTGGATCAGACATCTAGCACATTGTACCACTCCTGCCTGTGAATGGACTGCATCTGGGAAGCCCACACAGAGACACTCCTCCCATGCAGGCAAGATGACAGCAATGTCTGGGGAGTTGCTGCAAGTGCTGGCTGGCAGAACCCCACAACCCCTGATTTTGTGAAAAATTGATCATCGAACCATGTCCATCTCAACACACCTCAGAGAAACATACAGGTAAGACAACAGCGGGGTTTTTCTGCATATGTTTTTCCTCATGAAACCACCCATGTTGACATTACCTTTTGTGTAATGTCCCAGTTTGATTCATTTACACTTAACAGTATATTTTGTCATTGGTTGAAGCACTTTGATTGCAGTGCTGTTTAACATCTCAGATATTTCCACCAGCTAATACTATTCAATGTGCATTGTACTCAAGACTGAAGACCATCTAAAGTTACATTTTGCAACGTGGATGATTTACATTCATATTACTGAATTAAGACAGTAGAAACAGAATGCTTTTCTTTTTTCTCTCTCCTCTGCAACAATTTCATCCACACTGCATGCATATCTCAGGGCAGGGGGATGTGACCACCACCCAAGTCTTAACTCACCTCCTTCCCATCACTAGCTTTGCAACTCTGATTGACAGAGAGGTAGTAGCTCACTAGCCACATGGCCCCGGGACAGGAGACTCAGGCTTCATTTTCTCATAAAGGAGGACATTCAGCGTTACATTTTTGCTCCCTCTTCTCACCCACACTTTGCCTCCATCCAAAGCTTTCAGATGTGCATTTACAGAGTGCAAAAATAGAAATACCACAAAAAATTGCCTTTGCACCTCAGTTTTAAGGCAGCATTAATAGATTTGTAGCTATTTAACCGTAAATTTCAAACATTTTTCTGCAATTTTTAAAGATTCCCAGCAAGCATCTCTTCCATGCATTTCACACACACAGCAAGGTCAGAATGGCACAGGCTCTCAGGAGATGGGGAGAATGAGCTACAGCTACAGTTCTCCATTATGCTAAAGATACACCAGACTGACCAGGATAATAATTAAACTTATTTTCCTCTCTTAAAGTGGGATGGACAAAAACAAAATCTGACTGCAACTGAGGAATAAAAGAAACATAAGAAACAACAATCCAACATGACATACAGGTTAGTAGACAATCGTGGTTTATGTTTGCATGCTATGGCTTCCTGTGGTTAACTTCCCTGGGAGTCTGTCCTTTCACACTACATACAGGTCAGTACCAATGTTCTCATAATATCCTGTTTCTAATATAGTCCGTCATTTCTCCCATCAACTTTCAAATGACCTGTTGGCACAAATATTAACACTACTGTCTGTACATATAACCAGACTGGCCCAAACTCATTTCTCATCCCTGCTGCTTCACATCCTTCAGCTTTTTTCACATCTACTGCCAAGTCATAGAAGGGCTGGCAAGTACTAATACAGACCCCTGCCAGCCCCAGAGGGAATTACCAACACCAGCTGGGCATAAGAGTCTTTTCACAAACGAGTTTTTGCTGTGAAAACACATTATCAAACTCAAGACTCACTCAGCAGCAGATTAATAAATAATTTTCTAACATGTACTCACTGCTGCAGCCCAATATCTTCTAATGAAAATATCTAAGATTTTTAGAAAGAAAGGGAGAAATATCTCATCTCAAATTTGTTATAACAAAATTCATTTCCTGTATATAATTTCCTAGCAAATTATGTGACAGCTAGAAGTGTATTAACACCCATGGATTTTCTGTAAGAGTTCTGAAAGCTTCAGGAGTTTATTACACTCATTTTGCCCAGGGGAAAAAAAAAGAAAAAAAAAAAAAAAAGATTCAAACATACTTCAAACACACATTTTTTTATTTTTTTTCCCACATTCTGTTGCTCATCCAGAACACCAGTTAACTAGCTTTCCCAGTACAATGGCTGTGTGAGTTCTAAGTGTCCTACTACATCACCTTCCTTGGTGGTACTCCCCAGAATGGTGACGGTCAGTGCTTGCAACCGAGGAGTTTGTACATGGTGGAAGGGCAGGACACGTCAATCAGCAGCGCTCCAGTGTCACTGCTGGACTGTGGCTGCAGGGGCCGTGGGTGTTGGAATTGCCCAGCAGAAAAACCCTGCTCCTAGAAGAAATGACTGTGGTTTGGAAACAGGAACAAAGCAATATGTGCTTTGTACACCTTATACTTGGGAACAGATGGATGATTTTGGCAGAGATGATGCACAAATCTCCACATGGAAAATTTCTGAAGCAAGTTACTTAATCCTGATGGTCTTTATACCAGGGTTTGTTGAATAACTCTGATAGAAGCCTGTCTTGCTTACAGAATCTTCATATTCCTCCCTTCGGTCCTCCCCACCCCCCCAAATTTATATATATATATATGTACATATATATATATATATATATATATATATATATATATAGATACCACAAATGACATGAAGAGGCTTTTAGCTTAATTCAACCCAAACTCAACATTCTCAAATATGAGCAAGCCCAAGTATCCGGCCAAAACCAGTCCAGCAACCCATGTTAAGATGAACATTCCACCCAAACAACCTGGGCAGCCTAAGCTACTTCCACTCATGACATGAGTGGAGGTGGAGGGCTGGTGGGAGCAAGGCTGCTTTATGCAGCTTTGTTACAGTGGGCACCAAGTGAAGGAAGTCTTCATTGATTTGTTTTTGTCAGTTCTGAAAAAAGGTTAACTTTTTAATGCGAATGCCGTATTTCAATGCAAAAGATTTTTTTTTAACGTCACGATCTACTTTAAAGAGCATCTTTAGACCACAAAATTTCTGCTTTGGCTCTGAGTTAAATTACTTCATTTTTGTATTTTAGTTAAATTGGCTTACACTGCTCTCAGATGAAGGCTCTTGCTAACAGTACTGTAGAGCTAACATTGCTCTGTATAAGCAAGACAGTCTTTTTTAGCAACAGAGCTGCTGAATTCCAAATGCAAAACTTATTTTAATTATGGACAACACAACTCACAGGAGATTTTTTTTTCTTGTGTTAGAGATTATTCATCAATATAGCATAAGCATTGCCTAATAACTCAGAAAGTTATCTTGGGAGATGCGAGGAACTGTGGTGCTTTTGACAGGAATCCCATTTTTCTTCTCCACCTGCTTTTGGCATAGGCAGCTGGAAGAGAGATTTTAGTCATTGATTGTTTTTCACATTCTCTATCCAAAGAAGAAAACAACAAAAAGGCCCAAAGACTTTAATTGTGGCCACCTTCCTACCACATTTTCAGGGTAGTTACAATATGATCTTTACTGAAAGCCATAAAAATAGGCCTTCTACCACCACTAATAGGACATTTTTATTTAGGTACATTCATACAGCTATTATTTTATTAATCTGTTACTGTATTATTCAAACCATTATTATTTTAATTCTAAAAAGGTATAATTAAAGGGTAAAAATAAAAGCGTTCTCTCCCCTTAAAATGTTCTTATAATGCTTTTAAAAAGTCTTTAATATAGCTAAAAAAGGAAAATAATACATCAGTAAGGGTGCATTAACTCTACAGCATGCAACAAAAACTACATAGTTACTCCCAACCTCCTCCTTGTCCTTCAAAACATACACCTATACATCATTTTCTTTTTTGTAACTTTTCCATTATCTTAAACTCCCTGTAAGTACCTTCCAGTTTTCTGAGTGTATATTTCAACTCTAACAAGAGTCTATTTAAAGAAAAAAAAAATCGAGTGACTATCCATTTACTGGGTAGTGCCAGGGTAGTGGCTTAATTTCATAACACTCCCTTTCTTCCCTTATTTCTCTCTTTGCCTTTGCATTGTGGAGGTGTAGAATAAATCACTTAAATTTCTCTGCAGTGCTCCGATTTAATCTAGTAAGGTTCAATAACCCTCTCAATGTTGTTTTCTTCTATTGTATTGACCCAGGAAAGTTCAAAGACAAATTCAGGGCCTCCTGAAAACACAAATGCCTCTGTCGCTTGACTTGCTCATTTAGTCTTTGAAAGAGATGTTTGGCCCCAGCTCAGAAAGGAGCCTGGAATGTTAAAATTGGTCTTCAGTTTACAAACACTTCTAGTCCATTGGGGACCTTCTACATCTTTCCCCCCTTTCCAGTTGAATTTGCAAAAAATCACCTCATGCACTTGCATGGTGAAAAGTATAATAAAACAGGTGTAAGCTGCTACAGCCTTTCAAGGGAAACTGTTCAACTGCTTTCAAGATTTTCCTTTTAGTGTACTTTACAGCTTCATGTCAGCATTTTAAAGCCTCAGCTGACATGACTTTATTATTCCACTCCTTAGGGGAAAAAAAGATAAGTATAATGGCTGCTCTGGACAGATGGGAAGAAAGGAAACACACAGACAGCTCTTTTTAAAGCTGCAATAATCACGAACAAAAAGTGAGCTGCTGTGTTTACTTTGCTTCACTTATCAGTATCTGCAAATAATCTACTACTAATCATGTCTTTATTGACAATAAAGGTTAACGGTATAGAAACTGCTATTCCAGGACTGTGGTAACTGCATTGACATGATATCTGCAATTAGAAACACACCAATGTGTTTATGCATACACTAATCTGACAGCACTGCTACACATGGGGTAAGTTATTCCTGTACCCAGAAAGATGGTGTCTTCTGAGAGATGCTTTAGGCCAAACCTGCCTGCTAGAAAATACTATGATAAGTATAACATGAAATAGCTAGCAAAACATTCCGCCATCTCATCAGCATTACTGTCAGCCATATTCAAGCCCATTTAAAGACAGATGGCTTGAGCTACAGATAGCCTCAAAAGAGATCATATTGGCAAAAACTATGTCCATGCTTGACTTTTGTACTTGTTAACAGGTTCTTTCTCTTTCCACATATATCCCAGTCCGTACACATTTCCCACCTCCCTTTTAAAACCCATTAAACAATATAATACAAAACTGACTGTCAGCAAGGCTGTGTCTGTTCTGGATGACTTGGATCGCACAGAAAAGAAATCCTATAACCAGCATGAGCACTGTCCAAATAGCCAGCACAGCTTCAGGCCTGCTAGTTATCAAGGCAACCCGAGTTGTGTCAGCCAGGGTTTTGAGCAGACAAGTTACGTGCAAGGTTTACAGCCAACTAATTCCATGCTGTGAGAAAAAAATAAGCTCCCACCCACCCACAGCATAATCTTGAAATGCCGTTTGGAAAGAACCCAAGTCATTTATTTCCTCAAGTCAATATATTAGGAGAACTGCTTTATGACTGAGAACTGGGTCAGAGCCATTTGTTATTAACTTAGTTATAAATTGTCATTAACAGTATTTTAAGACTCTCTCCAAATGAATACAGCTGGGGCAATTTTAAGGGTGTGACTGCATAATCTTCTGAAAAGTCCTCTCCACTTTGTGCACTACCTAAGAGAGACAAATTAGAACTGTCTGGAGCTGTTTGGAAGTGGTTTGGAAGTTGCATTGCCACCTGCCATTGTTCTGAACTGTACAGAAAACCATGCTGCTCTTGGGGAAAGACTTGGGGAAGACACAAGCATTTAAACTTACTTTGAAAAGTGCAATTAAGGTGTTCAAGATAGCTGCTTACATATAGCAAGCAAGCATGCTGTAACAGAATGATTCAAAGGCTAATTACTTTTTCACTTTTGAATGTGGTTACTATGTTCCAGTGCAGAGGCCATTCTTTAAGGACTGCTTGTTTGCCTGTAGTCTGAGAACAAATTAAAGTGAAAGAAAAAAAGTACTTGGGGGATTAGAGTTCTTTGCTTCGTAGTATACAGTAAGAAAAATAACAGAAAAGAGGAAACAAAAAACACTCAAACACCTATGAACTCTTCAAATTCACAGAAGTCAGCTGTGTTGGCAAGAGAACTTTGTCCGTGATTAAAGGCCCCCAACACACACTTCTACAGGGGAAGCCCCAGGGAATAGGAAGAGGCATGAAGATTTCAAAACCATCTAATTTTCTTTCACAGCCTAAAGCATCTGCAGCACTGCTAAATGAAGGAAAAACTTTGGACTTGTTAAAGTAAGCAGCACCTCTTATAAAAGCCTAGCAATTAGGGATGGAAAGATTTTAGGGATATAGACTAGAAAAACCTAGTGCTGAATAATTGTAGCTCCCTGTGGCATCTGAGCCGCAGTTTGAGCAGGACTGCCTCAGCCCAGCAATGGGGCTGCTTGAAGTTCCTTAGAGCTCATAACAAATCATCATCACTGCTGAGTTTTCATTTTTTTTCTTGTCTCTCTCTTTTTTTTTTTTTGTTTAATTGTCTGCATCTGGCCTTATTAATTGCCTTTAATGGCTGCAGAACACAAACAACATAACATACAGCCATTACAGTGGCAACTTTCCTCTCTGAGGAAAGCAGCAGTGTGATAAACCACTGCCTCACAGCTCATTAACCCAAGTGAGAGGAAGCACACGAGGCTTTTTACCTCTCACACATCTCCCTCCCCTGCCACTGCTGCCCTCACCTGAGCCCAGGTTCCCTCTTCTATTAATGCAAGCTCCTGTGAGGAAGTTAAAGTGGCACTTTAAATTCTTTCCCTTATTATTTGTAATCTGCTGTCTAAATAGATTGCAAATATCAGTGCACAGAGAGGATCAGGAGAGCAGCTTTTCATTCCATTCACCCCAGCATTTTGCTCAGTCACGTACAGTATATATCATTTTAGCAATGTAGCTCTTTGCAGGACCTATCTGAAATGGATTTTTATAGGCAGTCCTGTGGCATTTGCACATTTTAACATTTTTTCATTCTATCTGGCAATGAAAAGAAAGGGTAACATTTGTCCCATTTCTTTCCTGGCATTCAGGAAACAGAATGATGGAGGTGAGAAGGAATGATGAGGGTGAGGGGAAAGAAGGGAGGAATAAGAGAGAGAGGCTTTCTGGATTCTTTTCTGAAACAGGAGTATTCCCACCACCCCACACCACAAAAAAGTTTAGTTGCATGAACAGATGACAGTGCCATTTCAAGACAACTGGATCTGAGCTCCCAGGAATTTGATTTGTGAAAATAACTTTGTAAGAAATTTAAAGCAATATCAAAATGAAGCTTTTCAACTTTGTAAGAGCTTCCTGATTTGCCCCACTTCATCTCATATGTTCCCTTTATCATATAAAATAAGCAACTAAAGTGTTGTTTCTGTAAAACATGTTTTCCTCCGATAACTTCAGAGCTATTTCTAACTCTCACCATGCGACTCAGTAAAGCCTGCATTATCTGCATACATGAGTTCTGATTGCATTAGCATAAGGATACCAAGATAAACAGATATTAGGGACTTTTCTATTTCCACTGAGGTTTTTCTTTCACTTGGAAGTTTCCGATTACCAAACATTTGGAAGCAGGTCACTTAAAACATGAACGATCATCAATAAACCACAGAACGCAGACCCAAGGATCACTGATATCCACTTTCCTCCTGCGGGATGGACCCAGGGACTGTACGTCCCCCTTCCAGGTCTGGCTCCTGCCACCCTCCTGGGGCAACCCCAGTGGAGGGACCCAAGTCGGATGGTGCAGGACAAGGTGCCACATGGAGAAGATCATCAAAGCAAGCTTTTCTACTCAAAAATCTTGAGAGTCCTGGCCACCTTAAATTCTCCACCAAAATTTTCAAAACAGGTGCCTTTGATTTCTTTAAAGCAGGCTTTATTTATTTATTTATTTCTAAACCGTGCTGCCATAGACCTCACTGAACCTCCCACTGCTCCTCCTGACTTACCTGTGTTCCTCCACACACTTCTCCAGGCAGAAGATATTTGAAAAGACAACGATTGCTGGGCAATCATTGCTTGTAAAAAAAATAGATCATTCCGTGTATCCATGATCGTGCCTCAATGGGAGAGCCCTGCCCAGCCTTCTTTGAAATGCCATGCCAGCCCAACACGAGGGGACAGGCTGGAAGCAGGAAATCACTACACTCTGGGAAATGCTTTGCAAAATGCCTGCCCACAGCGTGGAGAAGCATTTGTACCAACTCTCCTGCCTCCTGGAGAAGTCCCATCTCTCCCTGTACAAGCTCATCCACACTGGCCCCTTTGGGCAGGAAAAAGCCTCACTTGTTACAGGAGACAAAGCTGCAGCTTAGTCATTCAACTGCCTTCCTGAAAAGGGAAGCAAAACCATCACTCCCAGCTCTTT
>NW_010579138.1:17254-31166 GCF_000705375.1 Tinamus guttatus | reverse complement strand
TTGGATTTTTCCTCAAAATGCTAAAGGAGCAAAGCAGCAAGGATCTGCGAGAGCTCTGCAAGTCCAGAGCTTTGCATCCTCAGTAGGATGCTGAAGCTCATAACCAGTTGCTACAACCTCTTTCCCAACTCTAGAGCAAACCAGTGTGGCCATGTAGGAGACATTACCCTTTTTCCTCCAGGAAAAAAAAAAGAAAAAAGAAAGAAAAAAAAGGAAAGAAAGAAAGAAAATAGAGAGAAGTTACTTTTGATTATTTTAACCTGACATTTTGTTGCAAAAATAATTTTTTCTCTTTAGGCACACTTCCAAAATGAAAATTGTAGCCTGGTATTATTCTGCACAGAGAAAAAGAATTGACTGTCACATTTTATTCAGAACAGCCTCACTTTTCTGTAGGGGACCCCTCCACAAACACCTATTTGATTGTGTCTGTAGCCCAACAATGCCAAAAGCTTGGCATAGGGTGTAATTTCTGTCTGGAAAGGGGCAGAGGACATTAGGAAAAGCACCTGTAAACTGGCTTCTGTAACCATCCTCTGCAGGTCCTCAGGAAAATCACTTCATTTCTTTACATTTCTCTCTTCTCTGCAGCAGGAGGGTGTCAAAATTAACTGAGCAATGAAAATAATGTTCTCAAATAATTGCCAACATTCACAACAGATATTAGTGAATTAATTAGTCAGCTCTGGGAGCCTGGGAGGAAAGTCAGTACTTAACCTAACTGGAGTCCACTTGGTCCCCTTTGTTTTTTTTCCTAAGGGGTTGGACTGAAGACCTAAATGCAGCAAACCACTAGTTATCACTTCATAGGATCTGGTGGATACCTCTTGTAAGCCTGTTTTGCATCTAATAAGGGTTATTAATGACTAAACACTATTGTCTCCCAATTACCTCTCTAAAACTCTGGAGCTCATGCAAAATGATTATGCGGCTGGCACTTGTGTAGAGCCCAAAAACATTGCTGTAGTTGAGCACATTTTTGAAAGTCAAAGCAAAGCAGGCTTTTTAGAAGAAATCCTCCTTCCTGGCTTAGTCAGGGTATGCCAGGGCCTCACATATCACATAAACCACACACTTCACCATGAACCAACACTGCTGGCAAAATCAGCTGTAGCTAGACATGGCCTCCCACCATAACATTTGTGTGGCCACACTGAACCAGATAAGGAACTAATTGGATTTTCCAGAGGTATTTTGGAGCAAGATTTAAGTTCCTAGTACCACGCATGCAAACAATTGTCTCAGCACATCCACAACCCTGCATTCACCGCAGGCCAGGGCCTGCAATACCTGGCAAAGGCAGGATGCATCTCCAGCGCCTTCGGGCCAGCAGAGCCAGCACCCCGGGAAATCCCATGCCAGCTGGGCACCGGTCGCTTGCATCACCTTGTTCCACAGGTTGATATTGTAGGCAGAAGGGCTGTGCTGCTTGGCGAAACACAGCCCGCATTTAACCTGAGGTGGGAGCTTATTTGTAACTTGTGTTTAGTTTCTCATTAAAAAAAAAAAAAAAAAATCACAATTTCTGCTGAAGGAAACTTACCAAGGTGGTGGCAGGGGGCGTGTTCTGCATGGGGGTCAGCTGGAGGCAGAAAAAAAGGCAAAGAAAAGGAAACAATTTTAGGAGAAGATAATGGAAAATATTGTATCTTTACAGAGAGCAATCCACTTAATCAGTTCTCTCACTAAAACTCTGTGAAATTTAAAAAATAAGGTAGGTGTAAACACGTGTCACTAACATTGGCAGCTTGATTAAGCTCCATGGCAGATGCTGTCTGCACCCAAACACTTCCAGGTAAAATATCACCCATATTAAAGGTGGTGCTGATGCAGCAGGCTGTCTTTAAATCTGCTTTCCTCTTGTCAAACACTCTTTGATTGACTGACAAACCTCGTACAGACCTGAGACACTTTGCCATTGCAAACAATATTACACACAGTTCACAGGTTTGCGATGCTTGCAGGCAGACAGGCCAGGTCTGAAGTGAGAGCTGTCAGAGAAATCTAACTAAAGCGTCAATCTTTGTTCAAGCCAAACTGTTCCAGATATCAACCATCCATGGTTGATACTCTCCTTCCGTTTTATCAGGAATTTAGCTGAGTTAGCACTACGAGACTTGACCCCAAGTATTTTACAGGAGGTTCACAAACATGAAAATTTTAATTCTCCAAAAACTGTTTATAGAAAAGCAAGTGACATAGTTCCCCCAAAATAGCACTTTGTTCGATTAATATTCCTACTGAAGCTGAAAACTCAGAAAGCAAATTATTATTCAACATGCTCCTGAATATACCATGAGCAGAGTTAGAAGATGCTAGTGCAATTTTTCCATGCAACATCTAAAATAATGAGAGCTGCTTCACTGCTTTCCCCTCTTCTGCTTTACTCTTCCTCTGTGTTCAGACTAAAAATTATAAAGATGAGGCAAGTTCATTCTCAAGCAAAAGTAGTTTCTTTGGGTTGCTTTGTCTGTCCACTTTTAACAAACAGATTTATGTAATATCATATTAACAAATCCAGAGAACTGATTACAAGCTACCACAACAAATTATGATGCTATGAAGAAACAGCAGCTGTTCAGCAGAACTAATCAGTATTTCTGCTATAACAATGAAAAATTTGCAATTATTTTTGTCAGAAAAAGTTTAATTTGGGATAGAACAAAATGCCTGAGATGAATGCATCTCATTCCTAATTTTTAAAGTATGTTTAAACATACACATTTGAAGTAACATATCATCTTCAATTAGAAAGCTGAAATATTTTTCGGTGAAAACATTAGGAGTTTGAATCTGCGGTTTTCTTTTTCTTTTCTGAGAAATGCCGGGCTTTTGTGCTGCCCATGTCCCAGCAGTGCGCATCACGGCTCTTTTCTGAAAGGATTTGTGATGTTCTGGGTCTTTACTGCAGCTCCTTATATTTTTCAAACAGCATTTCCTTTGTAAAAAATAACACATTAACACCATAAAATTGAACGCCCTTGGACTCAAAGGCTATTTGTATACCTGAAGGCAAACAAAGCGAAGTTTTGTTGAAAGTAGATTTTAACTAAATGAAAATCCACATTTCTCTGCCCTTTTGCCTGTACTGAGTCCAATTAAAGCACTGCTTGGTTCCCCCGTGATGTCCCCTCACCAGCGATGCCTTCCCGCTTCTGTAGCGGTTCCTGAGAAGCTTCACTGCTCTGTTTTGATCTAAAAACATATTTATATTGCGAAAACCGGCAAAAAGACTTCAAAAACCAATTTCAACTGTTTTCAAAAAGTTTAGCTGGTTATTTTCTACACATTTTCTGTAGAAATTGGTATGTTTCCATGGAGAAAAAAGATATTCATATATATTCAGCTTTGAAGGGATTCAAATCAACACTCTGCAAGCAGAAGCACCCATTACCGGCTTAATTCCCAATTACAGTGCAGAGTGATTGTGTCCATCTCTTTCAGAGATCCACTCTAAATATGGATAACTTCAGAAATTAAGTTTCCATATTAGCAAGTATAGAATATGGTTTGAATAATGTCAGGAAAAAATTAAGTTTAAGGCTTTTAGCACTTCATCTGTTAGACTCTCTATATAAATCAATATAGGCTAGTATGAAAAACTCCAAGGACTCTTAAATGTAAATCAATATAGTCTAGTATGAAAAACTCCACAAAATATAATAGCAATCTTTGAACACAGAGTCTAAGAAATTTAATAATGTAGAACATACTCTTTCCTCTTGTCCTCCTCAAATAACTGAGGAAGGTATCGTGGAGACTGTAGACAGCTTTTTGGTTCACTACGTAGAGGAAAGAGAAGAAAAACCAAAAAAGGAAAAGTATTAGAGCATAACAAATAGGGGCAAATTACTTTGGAAAAAGGAAATAACTCAGGGACTGATTTTTCATATTTTGTACCCTTTCATTACCTCCATTTGTCTCCTTCTCCGTATTTATATTTTTCAAGCACAGAATCAGAAACCACTTGCTGTGCAAGTGTCATTAAGCAAAATTTAACCTCTTATGTAGTGCTACACAATTACCCCTTCCCAATGCATTTAGGACCTGCTGAGGAATGAGAGACCATGGCCAGTGCGGAGCCTTGCGGCCATCCCAAGCCGCTGCCGGGAGCGGTTCCCTTCGGAGGGGACCCAGCGCTAGGGCCCTGCCTTCCCCAGGGCCCCGCCGCTTGTTTTTGTACCTCTGCCTCCTTCCCAGCAGAGCTGAAGCAGTGCAAATGGCTGCTCTGGAGCCTGCCTATTACTAAACACATCTTCAGACCTCAGTTATTTCTGACAAAACTGTTAATCTCTCCCTGTGCCACAAGTCGATATTGGGGTAAAGCAGGGTGGACAACCCTGCTCTACACATGACAGAGCCAAAAAGTGCATTAATGACTTTGGTGACACCAAAGAATTTAGATATTCAGCAAAACAACCGATTGCATTCCTAACTGCACAGAGATGGGTTTGGAAAAAGAGGCCTACTTTATGTCACACGCAGAGTGCCACGGAAAGCTGAGAAAGCTTCGTGCGAGCCCCAGAACCTGCTCCCAACAGCAGGGCCACACTTGCACCTGCTGATTCCACTCTTGCATTTAAAGGTAGTATCTGCAGTCACAACGTTGCAAACGCTGTGCAGCACCTTTGCTTACTGCACAACAAGGCTTTTGAAAGAAAAAGCCATTTATAAACACTAACAACTTGCACTGCAGCACGTGGCTTAACTGACCTTTTAGTATTCTTCTCAAAATATTTAGCTTCTTTTTCATACAGACAGTTGGCAAATAATAGGAAAGATGTGTATGTGACCCAAGCTGTCTGAATGGAAGTTCAGTTCTCTGCAATTGACAGGAATGGGTGGTTTTGGATGCTTTCACTTAAAAAGCTTGGGTGCTTTCCAATGTGAAAAAGAAATAGATTATTACTGTGAAAATATATTTTGTCTTTAAAAACAATCATCATAGGTAAGTGCCATTCTCTTAGCACAAGGATACACACTCACTCTTTAACTGCAGTTACTTTTACTTCATGCTTATCTGGGTAATCAGCACACACACACAGACCTTATCCTTCAAGATCCTGGATGGACTATGCAGGCTTTCAGCACTCCACTACTATATATGGACTAAATTGTCAAAAATGGTTTCACGTACCTGCAAGGTATCAGTGTCCCTGCTAAAACCACTTCCTTATAAGCTGCAGGTCCACAGCCCTTTCAGAAAATGGACTTTCCTGAAACTCTCTGGAGTTGAGAAGTCTAACACACTCCACATCAACACAAATGTTTCCAAATGGGGGCTGTCCTGCCAGATGCTGGGCCTGCTTGGCAAAGAGAGGGCACACACCCATCCTCTTGGATTAAAGCATTCTTTCATAGGACAGAAAATGACCAGAAATGATGTATATAGCCCACTTCCAAAACATGCTTTATTCGTATGAGCAACAAGAAGTATCTGGAGCTCTAAAGGAGTGTGAAGAAGTGTCTGAGCAGACATCCCCCTTACTAGCATCTTGCGCTAATTTTACTGCTTGATTTATATCCCAGCCTTATAAAACATCTTTAGTCACAGAGAAAGCAGAGAACAAGATTTTCTGCACACACAGTTCCTTGTGTGCAAAGTGTCTATGATATCAAAGGCAAAGAGTAAAGCAGGCTCAAAAACCCAGGGACTAGCAGGTTGCCTGCAGGGACCTGAGCTGGCTATTGGTGCCAGAGCTACAGCTAAAGCAGATTAGGCTTGTGCAATCCCCCCCAAAACTCAGATCAGAGCAGCAGAGAGAAAGGGGGAGCACAAAAAGCACAGGTAATTCTAGGCAGAATGGAAACGTTCAAGGACAAAGTTATTAAACTGAGTATGAAGGTCTACCCTACGATCAGGGAACACTATCTGAAAAACATACTGGGATCAATACCATTTTTCTGAGGGTACAAAATATTGTATTCACTCTTTCTGGCTGCTTTCCCTCCAGAAAAATTTTTGCTTCTGCTGCCGTAATCGTGCAGTGAGTCACAATTCATCCAGCCTCACTGCTGAGCACAGAAATATTTGCCAGATACCTTTGCAATTACATTACAGTTTAACGGTAATAATTATCTTTTGGAGATGATCTTTGCATGCAAGGTCCCTTTACATCTTTCTATTGCTATAACCTTTTTGTTGTCGTCTTCATTATAGCTCTGTGGAAGAACATAGCCCAAATGACCCACAGTAAAAAGGCAGGTGTGAAATCTCCTTTCCTTTCTCTCTCAACAAAGCACTCAGTTTACAAAAGGGTGAAGTAGCCTCGAATGTTGCCCTCAAAGACCCTGCAGTCTAGACAACCCCAGCAGTGTCAGATGTGGCTAAAAGTGGGAGCACAACACAGCGGAAAGAGCTGGATGGGGAATGGCAAGGGAAGCAAGGGCAAAGCTATGGAGAAAGGGCAGCTACAGGGGGTAACTGAGGGAAAAGCAGCAATGAACGTTTGTGAACCCTTGCTTTTCACAGAAGTCTAGCAACATTTGGACGTGTGCTCAGTACCTCATTTATCTCAGAGGACACCACTCTGTGCCTGCATTTGGCTGCTTGCAGGTTTTGAGTAATTGAAAGAAATTAAGTTTAGCAAAGAGATGACCTTGTGACATCCAACAGGGTGATCTTGATTGCTGAAACTGCATTGACCTGAGCTCCATTATACTCTTTATTTTAATAGTAACTTTTTCTGATGAGTATCAAGGCATTTGCTTTGCTTCTGTAACACCTCTCCAAAGCTGAAGATCTCCACCTATGAAGCAGGTTTACTTTCTGTTTCTTTGTTTCAGGGGATGATAAAAGAGAAGCACAGCAGTTCAGTCACACACATCAGATAGCGGTAGGGCCACTGCCAGGAAGATTTCTATGGATTGCACAGCTCAGTGTGGTCTTCTGAGGACAAGTGACACTGCTCTTCAATATAGTGTAGTCCAAAGAGGATTTAAGGACATTGCTTCTCAGCTTCTTATTACAACCCAAACTAGATACAACTGCAGTGGCACTTCTGCAATGGATTTTTTGCAGAGAACTTTAGAAAACTATTATTTGTTATTATTAAATATGCATGCATTCACCATAGCTCAACACTTATATGAGTTATATAGATACCAGGGAAACAAAATGCATTGAACTGTACACAGCTGGTAACTGTATTAACTTCAATGTTCTCATCTAATTATCAGGATTTCAAGAAAAGAAGCATTAAAGGGAGCATTAGCACTCACAGAAACCAGAGCAGAGATACTGACAATTAATGTTTTAGGCACCAGGATTTCTTCTTTGCTTAATTATTGATCTTAGAAACATTGTGACAATTTTCTATTCCTAACAGTCTGGGGGGGGTTTCCTTTGTCTACAGCCTCAGATGCCCAGTGCCAAGATTGAGTCTGTCTCCATAACGGAGCTTGCCCATTTATCCCCGCAAGGATCAACACCTGTGAACAGAAGCTGAACAAGCCCTTGAAAGCTTGTTCAGAGCCTCACGTTCCCAAGTTTTGAATAAACCTTCGCACCGCAAGGCCAGCACCAAAGTCCCTCCTTAATTATTTTGCTGTGTGAGAAAAATACTTTTGAAAGCTTTGAATCTACAGACTGCAGCAGGGTACAGGGACAGAACAACCTCTGTTCCGCCACTCTGAGTGTTTTTCAGATTTGTTCCCCTGTTTTCTCTATAGCTCGTTCTGCAGTCAGTGCAAAGCCCAGTGCTGTCTTGAGCAACATGATCAGCCCCTGTCACATCTCGGATGTTTCCACAGCCTCCTCGCTTGACCCCAGGCCCCTGTGCAGATCACTCAGGATCAGTGTCTATCCTTTCCTCACGTAGCACTTTCCTATGAGCCTCTCACAGTAACCACAGATGATTTTATACCTTTTCTCTGGAGCACTGACAAAGAAATTAAAATGTCTACAAAGTGCAAATCTTCCAAGACTTCCCTGAAACACAGCTACTCCAAATTGATTTCCTTTTTGGGGCACATTGAGAGTCATCAGCAGGCAGCTTTAAAGCCATTTCGTGCATCCCCCTTGGTTTCCTAAGGCTGCACTTCCCCGGGCGTCAGGCAGCACCAGGTCAAGTGAGGTGCCGTTCGCAGCGTCAGTGGGATTTCTCTCTTTTATCCACTGACTTTGTACTTGTACAAGCAAGTACTCTTCTCACCACATGCAATTAATCCATCATTCTTCATTAAGTGATTAAACTCAGCATCTGCTCCTAGATAAGAACTGACATTGTTATCACAAACACGAAGCAAACTGAGAACTTTCTCCCTGAGCAAAGCAAGGACTGTAGAGCTGCCTTCCCCACAAAAGCTGTGTCTCAGGAAGCCCCCTGTGCTCAAATCTTTCTCCCTGAGAGCATCCCTGTTTCTTTATAAAATGCTGCCATTTCCTAACACTGAAGCAGAAAATCTGAAACTTCAGTGGAAATTATTGGGCAGCTCTGAGGAGCTACCTGCTGCCACCCTCCCGGTCTCCAAACTCCTCTTGCACTCCCTCAGCCCTAAGGAAAGCCTTGGCATTGGACACCTAAGCAGAGCACCCCAGGACAGAGTTATATCATTTAAGCATATGTCCCTTGACTCAGACCTATGAAAACACATCACTTAAAGCACCAAGGATATTCAGCTTCATTCTCCACCATAACCTCTCTAGTTATCAGCCAGTCATTTCAAATACCAGCAAACTGAAGAATTGGTTGGCTTGAAAATAAATAAACGTATTTCATCCAAACCCAAATAATGAATATAGGAAATGAATTTATTTTTTGATCTCAAGGTGCCAATTATACACATCAATTTTAGCTAGGAAGTAATAAAAAACTAACATTTGATGTCTTCTTATTAGTCTATTCCAATATGTGAAGATAATTATTAGTTAATTCACATCAGAATTTCCTGATCTGAGTCAGCAACCTCTGTAGAGGTCTCATTTATAACATCCAATAACTTATTATTAAATTACACTGTTGAGGCAATTTCAGTAGGTGATGGACACACTGCCTGGGATCACAGCCATGGTGTGTGTAGCTAATTAACAGTTCCATTACTCCAGCAGAGTTCTCCATGAGTTCTTATAGCCTTCAAATGGGAACAAGCCAGGCAAACATTCTAGCTTCATGGAGACAAAGCTAGAGAGGAGCCTCTTTCTGTCTCTGTTTTCTGTAGAAGATGAAAGAGGAGAGCTGCCTGCTCCTAAATGAGGCCGAGGAGCTTGTGTGCCTATGGGACTATTTTGTTTTTGGGGATTCAGGCTAGTTCCTCCCCATGCACAGGGGAGGGCTGCAGCTTGGGCAGCCTGGGACACCACCCTGAGAGAGGGGCCCTGTGAGGGCACCTGAGGGTCAATCCCACTTTTTAGGAAATGAGAACTTCATTAAATTGCTAACACAAAATGTGATCTAAACTTCTAGAAAGCAAGAAAAAGAAAGCAACAAAATTTCTAAGTCACATGCTGGTCCTATGCGGACGGATACATTTGGTAGAAGCCCTAGCAGATACTGTTTAAATAAACTGTTCCCTTCTCAACCTGTTGGAAAAGCGGAGCTCTTGTGACTACTGCTCTTTTAACAACTCACTGCCCTTTCTTGTGTCCCATTTTATAAAATGGGAGTCGAGCCCTTCTGAAAGGGGTTTTCCCTTTCAGAAGGCTTTTCAATATCCTTCTAATTAAGCAGATTAATTTGAAGTCAGTTAATGCCACATTTTAGCCTTCTTCACAAACCCAGAGTTTGTTCTTCCCTCCATTGCAACCCACTAATTAAAACTCCGAGGTCAACTGGAAATTGCCTTGTGTCACACAGAAATATCTTCCCAATCAGCCTAGATTCAGAACGATGGCTCTGGTACCACAGAAATCAGCTGCAACCTTTGGTCGAGATAGTCATCAACCATTTAATTCACTTTTTAAAAAAAGCAAACAACCAAAACCAAATGCTTCGTGATTTATCTTTACGATTTAACTTTACCAAAAAAAGTCTCTTTGGCCAATTAAAGCCTCCCTTTCTTTCAGATTCATTTGCACCTGAGAACTTTTTATGTATAGCAGGCAATTATGCCAATGAGAGGACGTTCCTGATGCACCACTAATGAACCAACTGACCTTTAAAATAAGCTCGGCTCTTCCTGCATGTGCTGTGGGTTGACAGGGCCAGCAGGAGCCACTTACCCCTCTGCAAACAGTGCTGCCTACAGCTGTAGTCATCTCTAGCTCTCCTTTCTTAGGTAGCTGTAGGATACACCGGGTTGAACTGTGGGGCAGGAGAGGTTTGCAGAGCCCTGCTGGGGCAGGAGCATTTGTGGAAAAGAAATAGCTCATTTTAAGAAGCTAAAAGTCTACTGTGAATAAGAAGCACGCAGAGAAGGGAGTCTCTGCATAAGCTGTATGAAAGCCTGAGAGAAAGGTCCCATCTCCAAGTAAACGTATGTAAAGAGATCCAGCATAAAACCTATTCCCAGGAAACACACAGGAAATAGCAGCACTAACTAACACTTTTGAAGGAAATTCATTTAATTACCCTCAGCAATCCAGAGATAATTACATCCCTACATTATCAGGATTTTGTTCATCTAGATAATCATCATTTTTTCATTTCAGTAATTGAGATTTCCAGCATGAAGACCTTCATTTTACTCTTTTCTGATACAGACAGCACTCAGCTTTCCCAACTAAGTATCAATGTGGAAAGGAAAACAAACAAACTCCCCACCACAGCAATTTCTTATTTAGCAGTGCTTAAAAGTAATGCCAGAATAGATTTGACCACTCAAAGAAATTGGGCAGCAGGCAACAAACACCAAAGAGAAGTCTAGCATCACAGATGCGACTCCTGACTCAATGCAGCCTCACCAGAAGGCCACAGAGACTGTGCAAAATAACCCACCCTTTCTCATGAGCCTTTTCCAGGAAAATAAGAATCCAGCTGTCCCTTGTGGGGCACTTCCCAAATGTCCAAGCAGACAGCACAGTGGATGTTTCCTTTCTTCTTTCATTTTTTGAACCCTTGCTGTTGTGATAGCAGCAACCACAGGAGAAAAGACAAGGAAACAACTCTATCGCTACCTCTGCACAACAAAGAGGAACTAAGCTGTAAAAACCATGCTGTTGAGAAGTCCACAGACAAAACTGATACAGTCACAAGTCTGGCCCCTGGAGAAGTTATTTACAGAAGAAATGCTCAGGAAACAGAGGAAGAAAAAACGAACTTGATTCTCTGCTGGTGTAAAGCTGCATTGATGCTTTAAACCAAATCTGCAAAAAATTGCATCATCCGTGCTGGAGAGAATCATTTCCAGTAGCTCAGCAGTTCAGCTCCCAAGCAAACAGCATTCTGGCTTTTCTTGCCCTTGGAAAAATGCACTGAGTACAGATTTGTCTTCCAAATTGTGATTAAATCACATTGGAGCAATGACTGATATGGTTATTTTTAACAAGCAGTAGCAATACTTGCTTTTGTGGTAGACATTCAGCTGCTGTCCCTTTCCAGTCTACAGGTCACATACTTAAACAGGTAGCACATACCCAGGACCCAAGCCTACAGGTCCCCAGACAAGAGAGAAAAAGAATAAAAATAAACATGAAAAGAAGATCCCTCCCAAAACACAAACCTTGGGAAGCTGATTGACTTTATGGAGAAGATAACTCCTGAAGCGGAGATACTCCACATACTTTAAAGAGGCTTTTTGCAGTGTTTCGGTTGCTGAACTCATCTACACCTAGGGAAGCAGAGATCTTCACAATACTTCTGCCACTACAGCATCCTGCACCCTACAATTTTTTTTCTTACTGCAATATAGTCACATTTCTAAAAACACAAAACTATATGGTTTCTGTCTGCTGCCTTTTTTTTTTTTTTTAAACCAAGTTCGTTATGAAGATCTTGTTACTTGCATATAAGAGATGGCTGAGGTAGCTTTGACTCCCTCTTTCATTACAGCCTCTCAGGTTTGCCAGCTAATTTTGCCCACTAATATTACTTTATACAGCTCTTCTTATGCAGCTCAGCAACTGGGAGGTTATGACTGGGACGGACCTAACCACATGCTACGCAGCCCATGGTGCCTCCTAAGGGCTCACTCCTCACCCTGCTTCCCTGCATGCTCTTAGGACTCCAGAGGTTATTCAACAGTTTAAGCCCACGTGAGTCTGAGCCCCGGGAAGCTCCGTTTGGGGTGAAGGGCACCACGAGCTCCTTGCTGAGGGGTCCTCGCTCGGTCCCTTGGGGTCCTGCTCCTACAAGGGCTCTGTCACCAACAGCGAGAGCTGCTCTTTGGCTCGGAGCACAGAGGGGATGGCTCCCCTGCAAAACAGGGAAAAAGGAGCAAGTGGGAAGGATGGACATTTGCAAGGCATTAAATACAGGGAAATAATATATTAGGAGGAGGTGTCTGCTGGTGCCAAAGCTGTGAAATAACAGGAACAATCACATTTTGTGATCTTACATTAACTTCATGTGGGTGGATATAAACAAACAGCCACAGAGTACTAGAAAACAGCATGAGACCTGTTTTTCATATGAATTCCTGCCTGCTGCTACTTTCTTTTTGTTCTGTTTTCTTCCGGCATTATCATTTTTGAGCCAATTCTAATGTCACACTAAAAAGTTAGCCCTAATCAGTCTTTCCACTCACTACCATGCAAGTAATCATTTACATTGATCCCTGATTCTTCCCCACCTGCAATTTTTATTTATGGCTCTTATTGCCATGCTGAGCTCTTGCTTGCTGCTTCTTTAGGGTATTTTTTTTTTTTAATTTCTCCTCTCTTCTACCTTAGCAATTTCTTTCCCCCAGAAGCGAGGGAACTTTCCTCCTCTCGACCTGCTGCTAGCATGACTGGCAGCACTGAATCCAACCCGATGGGAAATTCTATATGATATGGATTGGAAATATTGAAGACACTGCAAGCGGAGCGATTAAATCTGCAGTGGAATAGGACACCTAAGAAAAAGATTGGTGCTACAGGAGAGGAGCTTGCAGCTAGAACAAAATGAAGACAACCCTGGCCCCTGACCAGAAGAATCAGATAGTCTGCACTGGCTTAAAATTCAAAAAACTTGAACCTGATGATACTAGCTGGAGGTGACCTGAAACCAACAGAACTGCCATTTATTTTGAAATACTGATCTTCACTCAGTAAGACCTTCTTAACACTCCTTCCCACCCTCCAAAGAAAAACAGTTTCTCCCTTTTGTGTTCCTGACAATAGTTTGTTGAGATCCCAGGTTATTCATCCATACAAGTAATTGTGCTGTCTTTCAGTTTTGTGTGAAGTTGCTATGAAATACGGCTGTTTCAGTTGAGTTTATCTCAAACTTCTAAATACTATTTACATTCAGAGCAAATATAGCTTTCCCAAATTTTAGCCTCAAATGCTGTAAAAGTCCACCTTCCCTCTTTCATTTGGTGGAGTCTCTGCCACCTACATCTCTTATCAAACAAAAAATGAATCGGTGAAGAAGCCAAAAGCTCAGAATACCCTTCGCAACAGACTGCTTTGGGGGTTTTATCCCCATTGCCTCCTGCCCCTACGCTCCTACCTGTAATTCCAAGGTGAACCTCTTTTCTCCCTGAGAGCTTGTGGTGCCTGATAGGATGCACAGTGCAAGATGGAAACCCAGTATGTTGCAAAGAATTGTCACATGAAATCTCCAAACCCTTCTCAAACGATACAGTTCTAACTCCTGTCAGGGGAAAAGAAAATATATATTTCAAGGACAAGTATAGGGTCCTGCACCTACATTCCTGGGCAGGAATAACCCCAGGCGCCAGGACAGATTAGGGGTTGACCTGCTGGAAAGAAGTTCTGCGGAGAGGGATTTGGGAGTTCCGGTTGACACCAAGTTACCCATGAGGCAGCAATGTGCCCTCGTGGCCAAGAAGGCCAATGGGCTCCTGGCTGCAGCAGGAGGAGCGTTGGCAG
>NW_010579138.1:0-16960 GCF_000705375.1 Tinamus guttatus | reverse complement strand
GAGGCTGTGGAGTCTCCTTCTCTGGAGATCTTCAAAACCCGCCTGGATGCCACCCTGTGCCACGTGCTCTGGGTGTCCCTGCTGCAGCAGAGTTTTGGACTAGATGATCTCTAGAGGTCCCTTCCAACCTTAACCAATCTGTGATTCAACAAGCATTCTAGCCAAGGATACAAAATCAGACCGGTGCAGCCTAAACCTGCAGAGACAATTCCTTCACACTCCTTTTTGCAGCTAAACTCTGAGTGTGTCTAAGAGCTGAACGCTTCCCAGTGCCTTTCTCTGGGCAGTGCTGCACTGAGCACAGGTTCCTGAGCTTCCTGCTAAAGAAAATATATTTCACAGCGGACAAGAAGCTTAGGCATGAGAGACCAGGTTGTTTGAAGGTATCACATTGCAATATCTAATTTATCCACGCTCAAATCCTTTATAGGATCTAGTTCAAAAACAAACATTAATCACAGCAAAACAGATTCTAAACCACCTAAATCACATTTGGCCACTTCTTACTCTATGCTCCCTTCATCTCAACAGGTACAGGGCAGGAGGACCCTAAGGAAATAGCAGCTCAGCAAATGACACAGGTGGAAGCTAAAGTATCCAAGTAGGTCTTACACCTTCTGAAAAGGTGAAAAATCTACATTAATAGAAAACACATAACCCGAGAAAAGGGAGACTGTGAAAGGAAGGATGTGTATTGTTGCATAATTCTGCATGGAGACAAACACAATGAAATAGGGGCCATTACTCCCTGCAGTTTATGACCAAACGCTGCTGCAGCGCGGGGGCACCTGCCCCAGCCGAGCGGCTGCCCGGGTCCCTAACCCCCGGTGGGTACTCACAGCTAACGCCTGTGCGCGTGCGAGTGTGCAAATATAGATACACACACACGTATATATATGATGCACTGGCGATCTGATGAGCTTCACACAATTGCTCTTCCTTGCGTCCTCTAGTTGTAGTTAAATCTCGACCATCTTTATTGCAAGGCTATTGAATTTACCTGAGGTTTCTATAGTGCTAATGACTATTCCAGTTTCATATTCTTTTCTACAAGCAGTTCAGTGTTTTAAAGTTATTGAAGTTGGCATTTTCTTTGCCATTTCTAGCCAGGTTGTTTCTCTGCTTCCTGCAGTCTGGTGGTGAGAGATAATAAACCCCAGCTGAGGGTAATAAGTGACTTAATTTTACAAAACACTACATGGGTTGTCAGAGGAAAATTATGTCTAATAAGAAGTTTGCACATCAGCCACTTAAATCAGATGAGAGATTTTCATTAAAAAGAAGAGGTGGCATGGGACAGGGACTACGGGCCATGCTCAGAAGACACATTGATTAAACAAAACCTTGCCAAGACCAAACAAGCATACAGCAGTGAAGGAAGTACTTCACATGCAACATAAAGAAATAAACACTTGACTTTTAATCTCTTCTATAAAAAGTAATTCCCCTCAGAACAATTTAGTGACCTTTCTTTTTATGACAAAGAAACCATTTGTATCTTTGGAAAAAAGGAGAGAGAGAGAGAGAGGAGAAAAGAAAAGAAGAAGAAAAGAGAATCCAATTCTTGGATCCATTTTTCCCCACTGCAGTGACTAATGACAGTTTTGGTGACCCAGCAGTTTCTTCTCTGCAGGTCATTCGTGGTTTGGGCAAGCCACCTGGAAGAGCCCTGTGATACACAAATACAATGTGCAGTGATTTATCAGTGACAGCAGTCAGCAGAGCCAACAGTGTTTCTGAGCAAGTGGAAAGGCTTTAAACACAAACCAGGCTTCTTCCCCCAAGTTTAAATTAAATTTATCCTTCAGACAAACATGGCTAAAAAGGTGGAGACAGTTTGTTTGATAATTTGGTTCTAGTTGATTGACAGTTTCAAAACCAAAAATAACTGTTGCCTGCAGACATCTCACTAAAACCCCATCCAGAATCCTTGCCTGAGCTTTTAGTTCCCCAAAGGCTCCCCAGGGCTGCCGACACCGAGCGCTCCCTCAGAGCGAGCCCGGCCTTGCCACGCGGCCTCAGGGACTAACACCCCAGCAAGCAGAGCTCCCCGGGAAGCCCCAGGCCACCAACAGAACCCACAGGCCTGCAAAACTTGCCAGCCTTTCCTGAGCTGCACTGGAACCGCCAATTCTCGCTCCACTCCAACATCCTTGAGAGATTTTATTAGGAATGATCAGAGGAAGAAGGATGTGGGCTGGATATTGTTCAGCTTGATTTGGTCTGCTACAAAGGAAGCTATCAAAGTCTGATGTTAAGAGGCAACAGAAGAGATAGCTTTCTTTATTAAAAGGAAATTCAATCTGCTCTGAATTTCAGAACACAAGAGGTAGAAAACGGCAGAAATTCCTCTCTCAGATTTAACACAAGTATGACGGTGCGTTGCAGGTAACCTGAGGAGACAGTATTTATCTGCAACTCAGAGAAACTCCTTGAGACCCAGTTCTTCACCTTGATCAGGCAACAAGTCTGTCAGAAGATCAAAGAAGGTAAACCTGCACCCTTCTCACCCTGTATGTCTTATAAACTGCTTATGAAACAGCATGAGAAGAAACTGGGCTATAAATGGAGGTATCTAATTTGAAAATAATAAGCTGGGGGTGGTTCTCATGCCTCAACAGTAGATCTAGTTTTAAGCATCCTCTTTGAACATCTGCACTTCAACAAATATCAGAAGTAGGTCTAGACAGAAATACCAGACATAAGCAGCCTGGAATGCCAGAAAAAGAAAGATCCAAAGCTTCAGTACTACAAGCAAATGGAAAAAAAAGAGTACACTGTATATCATAGAAAAAAAAAAAAAAAGAAAAAAGAAAAAAGGGTGGGGGAGCAGGGGAGACTTGGTGAAAATTCTGCTATCTGGGAACCTATAAGACGTATTCGCACTCTGATATGCCTCCCATTCAGGCGCAAAGCAATTAAATCCTATTCAAGCAATGCAAAGTGCAGCTTCCTATCAGCCAGCTCTGGTTCCATTTTTAGAGGCAGCAATTAATGGTACAAGATGATTCCAAATCACTTTGTAGACTCACGTTCTGCTTTCTTCCAAGCATGGTTTTTATGAAATGCCCAGTGGTTGAGTTAGCTGATGGAACAGGCTTTGCCTCTTTTTCTCTCACCCTACCTTTTACAGTTCTTTCTGATATTAACAAGGCAGATGATAATTTAGAGATTGGCTTAATGCTCACACCTGTTATTTATTGACATCTTTTAAAAATGCTGCTCTTCCGGCTTCCGAGAAGTAGTATTTTCCTCTCAGTCAGTGCAGATAAATCAACCTATAAATGCATCTTATTTCAGCAGCTTTACGGACGCCAGCTGCTGGGAGAAGCAGCGCCCGTGCAGCAGGGAACACAATTATTTGATCGGTGACTGCTGCACAGAGAAATTTAACAAGCAGTGGGTTAGCCCTTCAGCTCAACACGGCTTTATTTAATTAGGTTTTTGCTTTGCAGACCCTGTTAGAAACACTTCACTCTCACACTTCCTATTAAACAGGGGAACTAAAAAACCCTCACAACTGTTGATAACAGAGCAATGGAAAATAAGTAAAACAGCAGCTGGTGGAAGCCAGACTCTCGCAGCAGATGAAACTCCTGATGGAGTTGTTCCTCTGGTGAATTGCTCAAAGGGGACATGCTGCCAGCCAAATGTAACCTCAGCTAATGCTCTTCTCACCAGCCTCACGAGTGCAGATAGATTATGGAAGGTATTTCTAAAAGAAAAGCATAATTCTGAAATTGAAGACTAACTGAAGGAGGCTTCACCAGATTCGGAACTCCACAAGAATAGCTCTAATGTTTATTGGCAACCTTTCATGGTACTTTCCCTCTAAACCTCCAGATACTATGCCTGGAGAATGATAACATACTTCCACAATCTCTAGTCTCATCACACAATCCAAACTATGAGAGTTCCAATAATCTAAAGGTTCTGATCCTGTTCTTAAGGTCAATTTGTAGTCTTCAGAGGTTTATATCAGACTCCCTGCAACATAGAGGACTTCTTGCTTTTACAAATCAACAGCAGAACACCAAAATGATTTATCACAGGCACAGAATTACTAAACTGCAGAAATTAAAAAAGCATTTTACAGGGGGAGGCCCTAAGACATACAAAGTAAAGCCAGTGAGCTGGGGGAAATGGCAGTCTGTACAGAAGCACTTGATTGTGAACTCTGCTTTCTCTTGCTGGGGTCACTAAGATTAGTGAGTGAGCTAGGAGCAAACAAAACACCGGTACACAAGCAGGCAGGGCCCAGAATGTCACTGGATATTTTGCATAGTGATGAAGACAGATTATTCTGGTTAATCACAAGTATAGCAGCAAATATTTGGAGTAATGTTTATTTACTCTGAATAGAGGCAATATCACTTTATAACTCTGCAAGATGCACTGGAACCAGAAGTGCTTTTCCCCCAGGAAAAGCAGAGAGGCCACATCCAGCACTGTGCATTAGGGAAAGCCCTGACCCCAACAGGGCACTACCCACGTAGGGCCCCTGGGTATTACAAAAGGGGCACATTAATAACAAGCTGATGATGACCTTGCTGAATTCTATGAATATCTGCAGGACACTGTTCTTGTTTATGCCTTGTAATCCGGTCAGGAACAAACAACTGACTCACAGAAATAACAGTCTCCTAAATCGTAGATTTTTCAGTATGGGTAGAAAAATAGACAACTAATCCAACAGCTAATTATACCAGTTCTACTCTCCCTCCTACTCTCAGTTACTAAAAGGATGTCTGAGGACTATTTTTAACTGTCTAAAGAAACAAGGCCACAACATATACGCCTGCCTCTCTGCTAACTGCCAGGCCTGGACAAACTTGTCCACAATCCCCAAGTTCCCACTTGTTTGCAACCAGAGAACACGAGTGGGAGCACATGGGTGCTCTGGAGGATGAGGGGCACCCGGCTGACGCCAGCATCAGAGTCTGCACCAGCAACCGCTTCTGGATACCCCGGGAGGAGCTCCACACCTCATCGGAATACCCAGCTACAAGATACAGCCAAAGGAAATAGGGGTGACACAACAAAACACTGACTTAGTTTGTGACCACACAGTGAGGCAGTCCTAAGTGGAAGCTGTCCTCGAAACTATGGAAAACAAAGGAAGAGATCTTTGAAAGGGCCAGACAAATAACAGTATGCTATTATTTATACTCTAAGAATGCAGTTATTTCCATTGCAGCCATTTTTCTAAGAAAGTTATAGCCAAAAAAGTATTTGAAGTTGTTTTTATTTTCTCATTTTCTTCATGCACTACTTTTCAAACTTATACTCTGCAATTGTGCCAGATTCAAGTCCTGCCCACACCCCCCATTTTAAACAAAAAAATCAAGAGATTTAGATTGTAGCAACTAGGAATTAAGAACTTCATCAGCTGTGCCTGAGGTGATCTGCTGTTTTTGTTTTCAGGGACTGAACTCTCTGTAGGACCTTCCTACTGGAACGTGTATGCCATACTGCAATTTTTCAGAGAAAGTCAAAATAAATGCAGTTTATTTTGATTCCCATGACCCTAAATTACTTTCTGACTTAGCTACTTTGTACCTGTGAACCCATGCTTTACTTATTAGCAAGCCATTATATAGGCAGTAAATAAAAATATTTCAGATGTAATTTAAGATGAATGAAAATAAACTTAAAACTGATGAATGGAAGAAAAAATTCAAACTTCTCCCACATACACCGCAAGTAACATCATCTTTTGTCACTATTCCAGTTACTATGGCTACACAGGCAAAATCATTACCAACCATGAAAGCCCAGATGTGCTTTATTCTAGGGCACACACCGCTTACCAACGTCTTCTGTGAGAAAGGCCAGTCCCAGGACAAGACGTTTGGTTGTACCTCACGGATCCAGGTACAGGCGCTGAACTCTGCCGCTTCCTTCATCCTTGCAGCAGCAAGGATGCATCCTGATGCAGGGATTCTGCCCCTTTTAAGAAGCCCTCCTGACACTGGGGTGTGCAAGCCTGGACACTCTTTTCTGCTTTTCTCTGAAACCACCTGAATATTAAGGATGGAAAGTACAGACTCAAAGATCACACTACTTGAGGAGTTTCCCAATACTTTTAAAAACAAAGGCAAGATCCAAAATTTGATTTCTAAGATCATGCAGCAGTTCTCTTGATAATTCAGAGTCTTGTTGCAAACAACATTAGGTTCCTATTACACTTGCTTTCACCAAATATTGGTTCATGTTTCTGAAATCATGAACAGTGATACATTTTATTTCTTAAATAGCTTTGGAGGAATAAAAGCTCTGTGGTGGGAGGCAAATTGCGTGGCTCAGATTTTAAAGAACCACAGGTTCACTGAAATCCCACAAGTGTGTCCAACCGGTGCACAATTTCTGAGAACGAGTAATCCCTCCTCGTCCGTATTTAATTGTGAAGGCAGCTCCTTAGAAGGAAAATGGAAAGTTCAGACAAGGTTGGGCCACTGACGTTCATGCCCGTCCCCGCAGTCTGCTTTTTAGAGCACTATCCCCCAAATTATAGATATATTCAGGAAATCCGTTAATGTGAATATTTAAACTAACATCCTTTGCCAGAGTCTGCCTCAGCACAGAGCCTCCTGGAGATGGGCAGCAAGGGCTGCGTGGAGGAACCCGGGTCCATCAACCCCAACGACAGCAAGCAACAGGTCTCCAAGTCAGCAGTATGGCCCTCTGCGCTGGCCAAGGACAGATACTGGAATTTTAGTCGTGTTGGAGGCTCCAAGAAATATTTTTAGCTCCTTGGCCATCCTGGCTGTCCCTTTAACAGCCTTTCCTTCTTCTTTAGTTTTGCTCCTGAAGTTGGAGTGGTGGCTGCTATCAAAGCCACAGGGAAGCTATAGGAGCCTACTCTACACCCTTCCCTTGCCCTTTCCAGGACCATAGCAAAGGTGTTTACAGCACTCACTTCATCCTTTTCCACCAGTTTTCTACAGCTCTCTCCCAGAGCCAGCAGCCTGCAGCCCTAGTCATAAAACAAACAAAAAACCCCCCAAAAAACCACACACACCTCTCACCTCTCCCAGGTGCATTCACTTTCAAATAACTGCCTGCAACTCTCACCTTCCAATTCTCAAAGTATTGCAAAAACACCTGGTAAGGTGGCACTCCAAAGGCCAAATGAAGTCCAAAGAATCAGGGCCTAATTCCAACGTGAAAGGCTCAATGCCTTTGAAGTGTCGCAAAGCAAAGCGTGCAGGTTTATACACCCGTTTGAAGGCAACTGTCCTTCTGAATGGAAAACCTGACAAGAGAAGACAAATAATCATTAGAAACTGAACAACTATATTAACCAGCCAAACAACAACAAAAAAGCACTTTTCCATGAGAAACAAATAGATTTGACAGCTGAAATGGTGATTTGCACCGAGTGCCTTAAAAGCTGCCCACTCTCTAATTGCATATTTAAAATACAGTTGAAATAATTGCTACCTTCACATTAAGAAAAACAAATTCCTCTACCTAAAATACTGTTTTCCTTAACCCAAAGATATTTCTGTTCTGCTCATATATTGTTCACAACTACTTCATAGCATTCAGATAACATCATCATTGTATCAAGCAGAATTACATGGCAGGAAGACACAATAATATATCATATTTGACTCTCTGATGAAAATCATCTATTTTTTTCCCCCAGCCTACAATACTATACTTTCCTTCCAAACTACAGGAAGATTTAAAGGGAAGTCTAATCCCAGCCTGCATGGCTATCAAGCACTACTGTGCCAGTGTAGAATTTTTTCCTAATATCCAACCCGAACCTCTCCTGGGGCAACTTGAGGCCATTTCCTCCTGTCCTATCAGTAGTTATTTTGTCATTATTATTATTAATGATATAATGGCACTAATGTAAGCAGCATAACTCATGTTAGAAGACAGGAGCTCTATCTTTAAATCTGCACTACGCATCTTTCTAAGAGAGCTGGGATAGCTCAGGGAGAAGCTGTGCAGTTACTAGAGAAATCATGGGCTCTCTACCTTGCTGTCTTAGAGGCCCCATCTGAGCGGGAGGCCTCTCATCTTCGTGCCCAGGAGCAAGTGCCAGCATGAGGCTCTGCTGCTCCTTGATCAAAACCCTCACAGACCAAGGACGAGCATGGTGCAAGCCAGGCAGAGGAGGGAGGAACGGGTCCTCTCCTTAGAAAGGCCCAGGAGCAAGTGCCAGCATGAGGCTCCGCTGCTCCTTGATCAAAACCTTCACAGACCAAGGACGAGCATGTGCAAGGCAGGCAGAGGAGGGGGGAACGAGTCCTCTCCTTAGAAAGTATTCATCCATAAACAGGCCAGCTCTCTAATTTGTTTTAAACATTGGAATCAAATACTGGTGCTTCCAATTCCTGCAGTGGTAATTAAAAAAACAGACTGCAAATAAACAATATAATTCATGTCAACACTGTTTCAGATACTCACTTTACAAACAAATAATTACAATCAAAGGAAAAAAAAATGTAACTGAAAAGATAATTAAGAATTTTGGCTTGGGAAGAAATCATTCAACTCAGTAGATATCGAAACCACAAGAGCCATCTGCCTCCAGGTAATTATGCAAACTAACCAAACAGCAGCCCCTTCATTGACTGCAGTTTGTCAGAGGTTTCAAACCACCTAAATGAAAATAAATTAGGCAGTAACTTTTTGGGCAAGTGATGAGTGAGAGCTGGAAACAACGAAAGAGAAGCTAAAGGGAACGAAAGGAACTATCCACACAGCTCTAACCCCTCTGCTGGGGAGCCAGTCCCACATGAGACCTTCTATGGTTTCCACAGGCTGCAAGAAAAGTAAATGCCACAGTAATGTGACATAAAATAAACAATCAAAGCCAGAGCTGCACAAAGGGGTCCCATAATGCAGGGGTGGTGCCTTCTGGCCTTCTCCGAACGAGCGAGGGTGCAATCCAGCGAGGGGAATGCGGAGCCGCAGCTCTGTGCCTCAGCACCCTCAGCAGTCACCTCATGGCTCCAAGGGCCCCACTAGCACGTGGGGACGCAGAACCATCCAACAGAAGGAAATTTCAGAGACTGAAGTTGGTTAGAATTTTCTCCTTTCCCTGCACTGTCACGTTGAGATGTAAAACTGCTCTCAGCTGCTGCAGACAGGACCTTCCCATGGACTCGTTTCATATGAAGATGTCCCAGCTAGAGCTGTCACTCGCAGCAGGCAGGCAGGCGGGCTGGCTCCACGTCTGCAGAGCTGCTCTCCACAGGCTGCCAGTCAGCAGCCTCCTCCGCAGTTCTTCTCATCAGCTTGTGTTTTTTGAGCATCGACAGCTCAATTCAGCTGTCAGGGAATTTTGCATCCACTCATGCAATTTAAAGCCTGGTCCTGGAAAGCAGCAGCTGAGACTGGAGCTGCACGAAGCCCCACAGAGTGGGGCGAGTTTCCTTCAAAGCCTGAGGGTTGTGGCCTTCCAATGCTTGCAGTCCTAAAACACACCTGGTGAAGTCAGAGACGGGGTGGCAAAAGTGACATCTCGGTTCTTTTGCTGGCTCTGCAATATTGAGAGGTCACTCTCAATATTTCTATTTCCCTTCCCACCATTTAGCTTAGCATTCCTTGGAGCAGATACCACCTCTCCTGCTGCTGCATTTACAGAGTACTCGCTCACTGCGGTCTCCCAGTGCTGAACATAGCTCATTATGGAGATTTAGCCTTCGCTTTTAGAGGTTTTTAAGCAGTTTGTATGCTATATACTAAACAAAAAATGTACTTTTAATTTTTATTTTATACCTAATTATAAGGTGTCTCTGTGGCTGTCTCATGTTCTGACTCCCACTTTTATGACCTAACAGCACAGATGGGAAAATAACTGAGTTCAGTTGTAATATTGGATACAATTAGTCTCACATTTACAGTTCATTGGCCACTGTTCTTTAAAATAAGTGCTTCATTTAGTGTGTTTTCATAAACCATTTGCCTGAGGTGAGTTACTGCACAAGTTTCAATTTCATAGACAATGAACACGCTGCATTTGCATTTCTTTTGAATGCACTGACACTAATTTCACTGCATCACCTGGAACTTGTCTCGCTAAAGCAACCCCATTAAATAATGCTCCATACCACTGTGCCCAGTGCCAGGCTTGGTTGGTTGTTGAATCATTTAATGTTTCTACTGAACAGGCAGGCAGGATCCTACTTCTGCACAGGACGTCCCATTCTGATGAACCCATTTTCCTTCTGATTAAATGTTTTCTAACCAGAGCTTCCCAGTCAACTCTGACAGTCCCTCCTAGGGGCCTAACAGAAACCCAGAAGTCTAAAGTCTCTAAGAACGACAGGGAACCTGTGGCCCTGGAGGTTGGAAGAGGTACCCCACAAGGAGAGCAAATCCCCACAGCCCCCAAACCAACCTGACAGGAACCCAACTCACCCAGCAGCCAGATGCTTGGCAGGATGCTCAGGCAGATGCTACCAGGGTTCACCTGCCTGGCACTTTTGTGCAGGACATTCAAGTTTCAACATGCCATTGCTCACCAACCTAAGCGATTTCTTTGCACATTTTCACAACAGACCGATGCTTCTTTCTCCAGCATGGCTTCTCTTTACAAAGAATAATCCATTGTAATCCACCCCTGTTTCCATGTCTGTTCCTTGGATTCTGCATTTAACAGAAAACAATTTTCCTACACCAAATGCTCATGGGCATTGTAGCTGGGCCTGCTGTACTTTGCTAGTTTACAGTAACACCTCCAGATTTCAAGCTATATGCACCAAGCAAAACATACCCACTCTGTACAGTATGTAAAAGGACAGGTATTTCCACAGTGAGTTTGAGAAGAGTCATTCGCTGGATTCTAAAAAAGAGATTATAGGAATGATCATTCTTCGATCCCTTAGCAGCAGGGGAGAAAAATGTATGTTCAGTTAGCATCCAATCTGGCCATCTTCATTTTTATTTATAAAAATAAAAGCAGAGATCTCCATTTAGAAACAAATTATATCAGTGATTTCTGAAGGTAGTGTCATCCAAAACCACAAAAACAAACACACACAAAACATATTCAAAATTACATAGGAACATACAATCCACGCTGTACCTTTCAGGAAGATTAATTTGATTACATAATCCACATAGCTCAAATCATCTTGATTGCACAGATTAAACTGTTGTGCTTATAAACACGACAAATGTAAAATTCATCTATGTATTTTCAGGGTTGGTTTCAGCATGGTTTTGTGGGTTTTTTTTGCAAGTCATTAGACCAAAAAACACCCCAAACCCTACAATAAGAACAATTACAGACTTGTGCACTAAGCCCAGCATCTTGGATGGACTCCAGGCTGAATAATTGCTTCTGTAACTGTAAGTTTCATCCCATGATTTCAACAGAAGAGATTAATTTCCTTCCCTAAACCCATTATGTTGTTTCACTGTGTGCACAACGTGCACAGATATTTTGCCTCAGAGGGGGATATAACAAAGCAACAGACTGAAGTAGACATGCAGAACATGTAGCATTAGCCCGCAGGATGCAGCAGCAACAGCTGAATTCTCAAACAGCATCCGTTTGCGTTTACCACCTCGGCCTTCATAGGCGGAAGGACAGAGGTTCCTCCAAACCTCGTGCTCGTGGCGTCCAAGTTGCGACAGAAACCTCCCCTCGCGCCCCACACTCCACCTGCCCCACCTGAGCTCTTACCAAAGATGCCACCCCAGCAGTTTTCACCAAGAACACTTTCTGTAACTATCAGGTAACGCGCTGCAACCAAAACAAGCGTCTCACAAGTGTGTCACACCCTCCAGTACAACTTAGTCCAGGAGATAGTTTGACCATTAAATAAGGGAGGGAGAGGGCACATTATCAACTACATTTCAAGCACTCAGATGGCTTCAGACAGATGAAGGGAGCAGGGGTCACTAGCCCTACCTTTAGTAGCCTTGCTTGGATACTCATAGTGGCGGTTTCTTTTGACTGCTCATCTCCTTCCACTGACTTCTGCAGCTCTGGGCACTGGCAGCTGACATATATTTGCATTTTGGGGTGATATATTTAAGCCAGGCTTCTTTACCTTTACCTTAGAAGGGTTAGGGAAGGGAATTCATGATTGATATATAAGGCTATTCGATACTAAAACATGAGGAATTTGTACCTGATGGTTTAAGTGTCCTTCCCTTCACTTACCGTCAGCAGTAGCAGAGCATAAGGTCAGCTGGCAAAGTCAGAGTGCCAGGGACTCTGTAAAAGGTCGCTTTGTCACTTAATCAGCACATCCTGCCTTTTCTTTATGTTACTTGCTCGATGCAGCTTCTGAAAAGACAGCAGAATATTGTCTAAACAGACAGAAAGGCAGCTTCAATCTTAGACTTGCAAAACAAAAGTAAGAGATAAGAGAGAAAAGACGGGGGAAAAGAAGGGATGGGGGGAAGAGGGAAGTCAGCCAAAAAACACCCCAAGGAACAAAAACAAAAACGCCACTCAATCCAATTGTGACTGGGAATCATCAGCCTCTTGAGATGGACAAGAAGCTACTCACTGGAGGAAAGAAATCAAAATGTACCATAACACCACAGCCCACCCCACACCACCCTACACAGCAAGTCTGCCCTCACTGTGCATGGGCTGAGTTGAAGGGGGGAATAAAACAACACACACACACACACACCCTCCAGTTCCAGCCAAAAGAAAAACAAATTAAATGCAGCTTTTTGATGAAATGCATAACAGAAAACATTTTTGTTTAAAACAGACAAATGAAAAGAACATCTTAAATAAGAACACTAGTTTGCTGTTAAAGAAATTATGAGAAATATGACAATTATTTTCTTCAGAAATTAAAACAACAAAAAGCAGCTAACAACTCTTCCTGGCCCCTCCTCAGTAACCACAGAGAACAGGCAGTTAATGTGGGGACCAGGACCCTTCTTCCTTTGCGTATGGAAAGGACTGCCCTAAATCCCATTTATGTCACTGATACCCTGTTTACTGTTCAAGGCTTCTCTTGGGGGAAGGAGGAATTTCTATAGGAAGTCTATAATGCTGTTGTACAAGGAAATACAGTCATGCATCCAGCCTACTCCTTTTCAGCATGTTCCAAACAGCTGCACTCTCTAAAGAGCCCAACTAGACTAAATCACACTGTCAAAGGTCAGCTCTCTATATTATGTCCCTTTCAATATTATAAAGAAGAAAAGGCTGCACTAAATCTCTGCAAACTGATTTCTCTCCAAAGGCATTTTTTCACGGCATTAAATCTTCATATACTCATTGCATAATCCATATAGCTCAAGTACTTTTCCCTTACAGACTATAATTGAACATGCACACATCTCAAGAAAAGGTTACATACTTTCCATTTTCCTGCCTAAGACATCACTCTCCTCAGCAGAAAGGACACTGGAAATAAAATATATTTTAAATAAACAAATATAACCCCTCCAAGCCCTTTCATTTGCAGCCTGCTACATACCAAACCTTTTGACTAAAAACTTTTGCAAATATTCCCATGTCATCTTTCTGATGTTTTTCAATTTACATCCTCTTTCCAATATCTATCTTCGTAGTTTCATAGTTTGTATTTGAACTTCCACAGCACTTTGTTGCAAATAAACTGAGGTAATCAGAAAAAGTAAAGGGGAGGGGGCACATTGGTCTGACGATGAGGGCATCAGGACAGAGCACCCTGTGCGTGTGCCAGTGTCTGTGTGCGGGTGTCTTTTCCATTTGGAGTAGATGCTTTTTCAAGTCTCACGATACACTGAAGAAAAATGGTATCTTCAGGACCTACAATTTAAGTTTAATGCCAATGCAATGCTGCTTTCTATTTACAGGATTTTAGTCCCTCCAACAGGGAGAATGCATGGATCATACTGCATTTTCATAAGTTATGCACCTATTTTCATAAGTTACTTCATTTCCAAAGAAACTGAGGAACTTCCAAGTATTGTCCCTACAATAACATGCAACCATGAATGTGTTTCACTGATGTTAGAAGAAGCTTTTCTAACATTTGGGACTGGGTTTGAGTATTCGTCACCTGTCTGATTCACCCACAGCAACATCAATCTGCTGAATAGATCCTTCACCTGCTGCATTGAGGGGTCTTTGGCCAAATGAACTCGTAAATGCAAGATCTTCAATGTCAAGGATCAAAGCTGAAATGCAAGGAACACTTTTTTCCCTTCTGTATTTCTGAAAAATCAGTCTTTGTCACACAGCAGTTAGATAAATGAAATCAAAATTTCCCTGGAGAAACCAAGAGAACTCAGACTAATCTTATTCCTGACTGGGGGGAATTCCTCTATATAGGCACACATTTCCCATGAAAGATTTGTGGAGCACTGGGAATCATGACTGAACACATTTGGACAAGCCTACAGGCTTTACAAAGGTGAATATGACTTTGCAATGAAGACAGTGGACCCATAATAACTGTACTTACAGGAATACAAGTATCACCAGAATGAAGAGTATAGAAGTTTATGTGAACTCAGAGATTATAGCAAAAAGTCATAGCAGGATTAACAGTTAAATCCAGATTGCTGGAGATGTCATCATGGCCCAAGTTATCTGGTGCAATTAAATGGCTTCAGACTTGACATACACTAAACAACATCAAGTGCTTGAGGGAAAAGCATCCCTGCTGTTGATCTGGAAAACAGTCAGTTGCAATAGAAGAGAAGCTCCAATTTAAGGAAAGGATTATACTGAGTAAAGAGGAGATTAAAATAAATACACCATGTAATGGGTTCTTATTTCAACAACAAAAAACACATCCTTTTGTGCTGTTCAGCTATGCTATTTTTCCCCCTCTGACATTAAGCAGCCATGCATTTACAGGATCTTCTCTGGTTACAGGTCTGACTTTCATGGCTGGGGGATTTAGAGTTATTTGTAGTCATGATCTTGATCAATTCACCTCCCTTCCCCCTAACCACACCAAAGTTTGCCTCCCTCCTTTTTCAGCTGGGTTAGTGATCTGACAACTTGGCGAGCTGCATCGGCCCCCTAAGGGAGTTGCATCAGCCCCCTAAGGGCTTGAGAAACACAAGACCTCAAAGAGCTGGTGGATGATTTGTATGCCTAAGACCGAGGGCAGCTGGTCTTCAACTTCAACCTTGTTGCAATTGGCTCTCCTTTTCCAGAAGAGGTAAGATACTTCTGCCAAGGTTTGCTGACAGCTCTATATTCCGGAGGAATGCATGTCAGGACTTCAAAGAGCAGAGGAAGCAATTGCCATCACACTGAAATGAAAGGTTTTGTCCTACAACTCCCTGCTGTTCACACTAGACAGATAACCAGCATTCACAGGGTGCTCTCCTGCTCAGCTGGTCTTGTGAGACCTAACAAGGAGCAGCCCATAATAAAACAGGGAGAACGAATGCAGTCGGGGTGCCCAGGCATAGCTTTGTTGGTACTGCCCAGCTCCAGGCTTCCTCTGACATTGCAGTGACAACTACCTGCTTTTTGCTTGCTTCCTGACCCCCCTCCCTTTCATTTTACTGTTTGGGAACCAGCCCTACTGCCACAGACACCGTATTTGATAGAGGGGAGGTTCTGCTATCAATGAGGGCTCAAAAAGCATCTGCCCACACACCTCTAGCCCTGCTGAAACCCTCCCCTTCCTCCTCCAGAGCCCCCCAGCAGCAGCAGAGCCCACAAGCAGCGGCCAGGACCCCCCTGCACTGGAGGCTTTTCCCATTCATGTGTGGTTTCTGCCAAATTCGTGAATGGCCGGGGGAGCTCAGGGAAACAGGGCAGCCGCCCAGACGGAAGCAGCTGGCACGCTGTAACTGCATTAGCAACAACACGACAGTTGTGAAGCAGGGTGAGACAGGGATTTAAATTGGCAGCTACTGAAGAGTGAAAGCTTGGAAGCTCTCACTGGAGCAGAAAATAACGAAGCATGTTTTGACTTGCAAGCAGAGAGAGGCAGGAAAACAAACCCATCGCACTAGCAGAGCCCCATTACCCCAATACCAAGTTCGGTCTGGTCTGGAGATGCACGATACAATTGAAAAGGAGAAAGTATCCGATCAGAGAGTTTGGCAAGAAACATGCAACCTGTGAAGCTGCTGCATTACCATTTAACAATGTTAAACGCTTTCCCAGTGGCACGATTCCCACACCTCGCTCTACAAGCCCGTGCTCTTGAAATTACTGTTCATTGCTGGGTGGACGCAGCACTGCACGGGTCTGGATCCAGGTCTCCCGCAGTTCAGCGTTTCATGGGTGGCACAAGAGCAAGACAACAGGCTGCAGGTCCTGCGAGGCCAGTGACGAAGCCAGAGCAGCGGCTGCAGCGGAGCAGAGGGCCCGGCCGGCACACTGAGGCTGCAGAGGCTAAAGAGCTCCTGGGGGGGAGCAGGTCCCAGAGCAGGTGAAGGGGGAGGCACAGGGGCTGTTCTGCAGTTGAAGAGGAATGGACCAAGATGAGCAAATGCCCCTTACCCCTTTATGAACAACTGCCTGAACTTTCTGAAGGGCTGGAACACACAGGCTAATCCACCAGCCTCCTTCAGAGTCTAGAAGCAACGTTTAAAAACTCCCAATACAATTGTTAACTGCACAGCACTCCAGTATCATCTCAAACCTGTGCTGAGAAATGAAAGGCAGGTCTCCAACCATCAATCATCAGCTCAGTTTACTCCCTCAGCCCCTGGAGGACCTGGCCAGCTTCCATGCAAGTCCTGGCAACAGCGCAGCACAAGTGATATGATGCTAATGACTACGGACCAGGCGGTCACTTGCACTCGCACCCTTTGTGTTTCAGGTTTCTGAAACACCACAGCCCAAGCTTCAATTCAACACTCGCACCCTTTGTGTTTCAGGTTTCTGTAGCACCCAAGCTTCAATTCAACGCAAACATTTTCAAACTAAAACACATCTTTCTCCTGTCAGGAATCACATGCAAGAAATCCTGGCACAAGCCTACCTAAACCCTTTCAGACCCTAAGCCAGACATGACCCAAGTGTTACTTATTCAGACTTAGAATAAAGTAGGCACCC
>NW_010579137.1:6903-28487 GCF_000705375.1 Tinamus guttatus | reverse complement strand
CCAAGAAGCCACCGAGTCCAACACCCCACGCCAGTCCTATCACTTTGAATAAACCCTCTTTCTACCATACAAACACCCAAGAAACTTATTACTCTTAACCAGATGGGAAAAGCTATTTGAGTGGCATGAAGCAACTGCTCTGTGCAAGGGGCTCCCTAACAGCAGGGGCAACTCTAATGTTTGCAGACAGCAGAGCTGCCATGTTGCACACAGGCAAAAACAGGTTTAAAGTCTAAAAGTGTGTGAAGATCAACAGCTTTGTGGCAAACCTGGCAGCTTCAGAAAAGCTGGCTGGGAGGGAAGGGGATGACTACATCAAACAACCTCCATTCGATCAATATTGATCAGAAATTCAGGATATGTGACTCGAGGGCAGTTGTACAACTCTCCTGGGGACTTCGGAGCTGGGCGCTTGTGCTCCACAGCCAAGGCCCTACAAGCACGGAGGGGACAAGCGTGCGTTGTGGAACTACTCCAGTCGAGTCTACACCCCACGGAGCTCTGCCCAGGGTGCAGAGGGGACTTCAGCCCGGGGGGTATTTTCAGAGGAACTGATACCTAGTGAGTTATTCCCCCTCCTGCACTGCTGCAGCTGATGATTTCTGCCCACGTAGGGGACGGCACATTCACCCTTGCTGAACATCTTCCTGTTTTTAGAGGTGTATTTCTTCAGACTCGAGATCGTTTTGAATCATTTTCAATGGGCATAAGCCCACCTGAGCTAATGGCCACCCGCAAACATTACACAAATACACAATTATTATATTGAGGGTCTGCTTCATCCTGCTCTTTGTCAGTACAATAAAGTAGCCCAGGAGAGAAAAAGGAAAAGTTGCCGGACAAAGGCCACCACACATCAGTGGGAAGCCCGATTAGAAACGCTACCTTCTATATTTTAAAGCACGTAGAAAAGATAAAACCCTTAAAAGCCTTAAAGATCAATCCAAAGCTAATCAGAATAGAGACTTTTCTGGTGTTAAAGGAAGTGAATTTAGTTGATGTGCAGCTGCATTGGCTGCCCAAAGCGCAATCCCGACTGCAGGGTGACACAAGGGTCTAAGGTGCTTCCAAAGATCATGGCAAGAAACACATTCCTATTAGCTAAAACGGCTTGCAGAGCAATGTTAGGATGGCAGGTGTTTTCAGGACAAATAATTTTATTTTTTTGCTTAACTGCAGTTGTAAGTTGCACCTGGAAAGGTGGAACAGCTATAGGATTGAACACAGAGCTGTACACCAAAAAAAAAAAAAATAAAAAAGTAGTTAGTTAAGCCTGCACCCAGAAATGACGGTGCTTGCAGACAGTGCCTCACCAAGCGGTCAGCAACTAACCTGTTAATGCTGATACTACACACACATCTTGGCCTAGAAATAACCACCCTGCCAGCTAATTCACACTTCTGGGCCTGGCTTTCTGGCTCTCTGCAAACTCGGAGGCTCCGCGCTGGTTTGTAGCAGTGGCGGCAGTGTCGGGGTTGGGCTTTGCAGTCACGGCCTGGCGGCTGCTGCTCCCACGGCGCTCGCGGTGTCCCGGAGATCGGGGAACTGCTCGGACTGAAAAAAGCAGCGCAGGGAGGTGGGGGATTTTGCAGCCGCCCGGGTCAGTTCACGCTGCCCACACGGACACCGGCCCCAGCGAGCGCGGGACGCAGCTCCGGAGCTGGAAGTGTCCGAGGGGAAGGGAAGGCAAGGAATACAGCAGGACGGCCCGCACAGGCAAGGAAGAAACAGCCATTGTGCAGTTTGGTTTGGAAATAAAAACACCTTCCGCGTGCAAGACTCAATAGCTCCACTACAGCAAGAGGAGGGCAAAAGCTTTTAATATTCAAGAAGGGAGGGCTCGGGTGGTCCTGCAGAACAGCAGCAAAAGCCCAGGCTCAAGGGAATGAATGTTCCTGGGAGGAGGGACATGGGGAAGCAGGAGAAAGGGACCCCATGGAGGCCTGCAGCTTTTCTCCCACGTGCTTAGCTGGGTGTTTGAGTAGCGTTTTCTAACTGTCTACGTATTAAAGTTGTGACCTTTAAGGTATAATACAGGAAGAAAAGTTACTTTCAGATTAGCCAGGCAGGTTAAATTAAGCCTCAATCTTGGCAAGAGACCTTTGAAGGTCTCAAACCCCACGCAGCAGAAACCATAAAAACACAGGCCTTGTGCACGAAACTCAAGGTAAAGACGCTTATAAAGCATGGCTGGGCTGACCAAGCTTTTCTTCTCCATAATTTCAAATAATAACGGCTGTCAGTCCTTCTGACAAGCTGTTTTTTTTTATTAAGGTTACATCAGTGACCTGCATGGTAAGAAAAAATGTCCTCCCTTATACAGAGCTCCACACTGCAAATCTGCACATGTGGAAAAGAGCAGGATTTTGCAATAAGATGTTTAAAAAATCAGGTGTTACTAACACCAGCACAAAAAAGTTAAGCCTATTAAAGAGAGAGCTTCAGGCTCCTGCTAACTGCAATCTCCTCCTTTCCGCAGCAGTCGAACAGGCGACACTCATTACGTCCTTGCACGATTAAGACCCGTGTACCTCTCCGTGGGTCCCCAGAGCATTCACGCTGCACTTCGCCATTTGCAAGCGCAGGAGGAGGAGGGCACGTTCCGCTGCCTGGGGACAGCTGCCCGAAATGTCACCGGTGCTCGGGGCAGGCCCCGCTGCAACGGCTCGCGGGCCCGGCCACTGAAACCAAACGCTGTCGCTTCCCGTCGGCACCAAAAGGGATTTATGGCCTTGATGGTGTAAGAGCGGCGTTATCACCATCCAGCCGCGTTTTCCCAAACTGGGAGTGTGGTTCGAAGCCCTCCCTCTTCCCCACAACGCGTTTCAGCCTCTGTCTGATGGAAAGCGAAGTCGGCGGTGTTGAAATCTCATTCTGGCACAAGAACCAAAAATTACTTTAAAAAATTACTTTCATACGGGCCGCACAGGACTCTGCAAAGCAACGTCGGTGCTCTTGGATGGGATCCAAGAATCCCTCCACAAACAACTGTCAGCCCTAAGACAGATGCTGCATTTCCTGCTGCTGTTCAGAAGTGCAACAGCAATTGCACCCACATCTTTCAGAAAACACATTTGACTTTGGCCCAAGATTTACTAGGCAAAATGATGAGAGGAACATGATATAAATGCTTTTGGGACAGAAGGTGCAGATCTTTATTAAGTTTAATTCACACTCTGTCAGAATGGAAAGACGAACAAGGGATAATTAGAGCAGAAAACAGAATTGGAATTACTGCAGAAAGCCCCTCCTTGTTATGAAAAATCAGTTTCCAAGCTACCAGCCATACGAATCTTTCAGATGCAAGTGACGCAAGCATCACTGCAGGTGCCTTAGTCAACAGAGACACAAAGAGAAGACTTGCCTCGCTGCTACGGAGCTTCCAGAACTGTGTTTTTTAGAGTCCGTGCAGGAATCTGATAGCCCTTGGTTACAGAGATAGCATTTATTCAAACCGGCTGCTGTCTAACCCCTACTTTGACAAGCAAACAAATGCACACACAGTTTTGCATTTGCTACAGCTCACCATGGAGCTCACTTGAACAATCCTCCTTTTACAACAAGCAGATTTGACTCATACCAAACACGAGCAAAGTCAACGAATTCTCAATATTTTTCTTTTTCCTTCCACCCCTCACAGTTCCTCCCAGAAGTTACTGCTGGGTGAGAGTGGCAGCAACAGCCCTTACATCACACCGAGTGCCCCTTCCTCCTCTGCTACCCCACATGAGCAGACATGGTATCACCAGGCCAACTCATGCAATTCTTTATTCTTTGCAATTTCCTACCTCTCATTTGAAAAACAAATACTTCACTGTTATCTAAAAATATATTAAAACATTGCCAGCAACTCAGCACTCAAAGCAAAACAGCCATCACCACCCAGTGTGAATGCACAATGGAAGCAGCGATTTTGGTAAGAGGGCAAATTTTTAAGGAGTTACTGAGAACAGCAAGAAAAAAGAATAGTTAAAGCTACAAAAATAAAGGGTTGCTCTATAATCACTGCTCTGCCATCATGAGACTCTGCCAAATATCTAGCCCAAGGGCAGGAATCAAAGGGCACTTTGATGGCAGGGAGCTGAGTAGTGAGCTCGGTTGAAGGTGCTCCTGCCCATCCTCAGGCTTCTTTCCCCCCAGCACAACTTCTTCTGCACCAAATTAAGGACCCACCTTTGAAAAACACAACTAGATTTGACAAAAAAGTCCTCTCTCCCCTGATCTAGTTCACGGTGCAAGGCCACAGGCATGTCCACCACCACCAGCAACACACAGAGAAGATGCTAAGCCAGTGCTGCCAAATTCCTTGTAAAACAAAGACATGTCCCTGAGGTGGTGACTCCAGAAGTGAAGCTTTTTGTGACATTTAAGCTAAGCTTTCACCACACACCTCTGTCCCTCCAGGCTTTCATTCTCACCTCTGCACTTTCCATCCCCACCCTGTGAGAAACCAGTGAGGGAAAACTGGACAGGGTGAAGAAAAAACACGCTTCATTTGCAAAGGTTGCATCTTTCCTCAGAGCTCAAATACGAGAGTCTTGCACCAACAGAACAGGGCAATGGCAGCTAGAGGAGAAGCTTAAGCAGTTCCTGCCCTGTAAAACATTAAGGTCTAATTAAGTGTCCCACAATCAGCAGATGTCCCTGCATTGCATGTTTGTCTCTACTAAGCACAACCCCACGAAACAATCAACTGTTCTGCAAAATGTGCAGCTTAGGCTTGATCTCCAAAATGATGAAATGAAGAGGGAAGGAAGAAGAACTTAATTCCTTCTTTCCCAGTTCTTTGATGCACTAACTCATCATCCCCTCTCCAACCTTCTTTCTTCTTCTGCAAATGGAACTTCAAGATAGCTGAGGAATAACCTGATGTTCTAAAGAGAACTAGGAGAACAGTCCAAGAAATATTCAAATGCTTTTAAAAGTGCTGGACCGCAAGTCCATCAGTGTAGCACAATATAATCTCAAATACTCTATAAATCTGTTCCAGCAGGCGCTACAATAAAACACAAATCTCCTAAAGCCAAAGAACCAGGCTTGCTTTTTAACTCCCCCTTTAAAACCAGCAGCTCATTGACGTTTTGCCTTCCTTGCTGTCCTCTAAGCCAGAGGAAACAGCAACACTTATTTCACAACTGCTGCCTGAAACCACCCAGAAATGACAGAGCTTCCTTCACAAGTTTAAGACAAAAATCCTCCTGTAATCTTCCAGGTCCACCTGACAATATGTGCATTAATGTTCCCAATAAACCACATCCCATGCAGAAGAGCTCCTTTCTGCGGCCCAGAGTAGAAAATTAACTCTTTGCAACCAGTTCACACCGACCTTCCCTAACAACGGTGAAATTGTGCTGTAGGTACTGAAAATCCAGGGAATTTTGCACTGTACAGGGTTGTGTTACCCCTCCAAAGGGCTGCCCATTTTCTGGCAATGTGCATTAACCCTCGCTGCCTCCGCACACTGCAACGCCAGCAGGAGCTACTCCGTCCACCGCGGTGTTAGTGCCTGGCAAAATCCGTCCCATCCCCTGGAAAAACCCATTTCTATTCAAAAAAGGCAGTTTTAAAAAAAAATCTGACCATGAACTAAAGATTTCCAGAACATACACTTATTTCAGATTCCTCCAGGGTAAAAAGGACTAAACTGGAAGTGGAAGCCTTAATAACCATTGCTTATTTGCTGCCACATATAGAGGGGATTTCATCCCTTCATTCTTTCCAATTCACAAGTTAATTTTCTCATGTATGATGGCACTCCTACACAAAAAAAACTAAAATATAGTAATCTCACTAGGAAAGACTTTAGAGCTTCATTATTTCAGGATGATAAAAACATTTAATTTGCAGTTACTTAGCAGAACATGCCTTAACTAAAATTTTAAATAGTTCTGTAACTGTAGAAGAAGGGGTTAAACCCAGGAAATTTTCAAATCTGAAGACTAAGCGTAATGAGATCAGAATAATAAGATTACCATAATCTGCCTCACACACATAGCTAGGATCAGCCTTAATCTCTTCATTTTGAGACAGATGGAAAAAGCATGAAATCAGAGATAACAGGAGGCCAATTTCCTAGAATAGGCAGCTTTTCAAGGTTCACCATAGCATAAGTCAATATTTTGCTAGATTTGTACCTATTTAACCAATTCTAATAGAATATATTGGCAGGCCGGATGAGGCACCTTGAAATCCACACTACACAAACAATAAGAAAAACAAAATAATATATCACCAATGTACCTTCAATATGCTGCAGAATATTAAAGACTAAGTTAGAGACTAATTTACTGAGTCCGGATGTTTTAATTGGAAACACAGCTAATAAACAGCCAATCGTTTTAAAAATGGACAAACATCTCAAACTGCACGTGACCAGATTTTGCTCATTGATTTTTTTTTTCCTATTGCTAAATACTGTTAAAATAGCAATTTGCTTCTGTGACCACTATGTTACAAAGCAGCCAGGGGAAGCAATGAGGACAGTTTTAATCTTGCTTTAAGTACATTAAGGAGATGCGTGGAATGAGCCGTTAACTGGTGGCTCTAAAATAACTGGAAAAATACTTTTTCATCAGCTAGCAGGTCTGAACTTCTTCCAGCAAGAAAGCCCTACCCTGTAGGTCAGCAAAAGCTCCAGGCTCTCTAACTCCAAGGCTGCAACATGAGACCTTTGAGGTTCTAGGTGAGTGAAGTTTATTTATTACAAGCTGGTTATGCAAAGGCCTGAGAAAAGCTAAAACCAAGCACCACAAGATGCAATCTCTTACGGAGGAGGTTCACCTGCCAGTTCAAGCTAATTGCTCTCCTCACTCTTAGCACATATTCGCAGCCTGCATGACGCTGCTCTTCCCAAGTAATTTTACAGTCTGGCTTAAATCAGCCCGCAAGAAGCCTGTTCATACTCTCAGAGCCCTCATGATTTTGTAATGGGTTATATAGATATACCCAGAATTAATTTGGTTTGTATCCACAGGAAGCTCTTTCTGTTGCCTCAATGTTGTTTACACATCTGCATAATTTGCTGCCTTGCCAACCTCTTATCTGTGCACTTGATGCAATTAACCTTACGTTGCCTTTGTGGGAGAGCCATGTACATGTGCAAAGGGCCCTCAGCACCCACTGCATTTCTGGGGTGCTCCACTGAAGAAACCAGAAAGAGGGAGGCCCAATCGAACCAGCTCCACGGGGCCGATCAGATGATCCTGTCCACACAAAAGAAGAGCAGAACTGACAACAGCAAAACTTCAGCCCCCAGAAGAGAATGTTTGTTTTTCCCCTACCAGAATCTTAACCCAGCCACTGCAAATAAACCCTTGCTCGAAACCAAGCACCTTCATAATTGGATTACAAATTCAATTATAAATCAGTATGGAGCAAAATAAAGACAATTTTCCTTGCACAAATCAAGATAATTTGAGGGTTTACAACCAACAACGTTCTGACTTTAAGAGACATTAGAGATTAATCTTCTGAAGTATAAAAAACTATTCAAGCCACCTAAAATGTTAATTCAGCAGTAAGGAACTTCAACTACATTCATTGCAGAAGAGATTTATCAACTGCAGAGTAATCACTTTAACACATTTTTACTTCATATGGTTTGACCTGTTTTTGCAGACATGGGTCTAGCAACACCTCAAGTCGAAGAGGAAACGCGCAGGTATTTGGGCTGGCTGATCTGCAGAGAGCAGCTTTGAAGAGATGGGAACTTTTCTTGCTATCCAGTCACTGCAAGGCTGCTCAGACTTCCTCTCTAGTGGGAAATGCACCCGTTCACACATGAGCGAGACACTTAGAAACGACTATCTGACTCATTCCTGTCACATTTGCATAACGCAAAGCACACGAGGGGCCTTGCAAACCTCCACGAGCGCTGCAGCGTCGGCATCGAGCTTAGCAAGTCGAAGAGAGTTTGCACAATCAGCTCTGGAGCATTATATCCACTTAAAACGTTTCCCAGAATGTCTCCGGGCCCAGAAAACAGCCAAGCGCCAAGAGATGAGACGCAGCTCCACTGTACAACGTCCACGAGCAGCAGGGACCTTTCTGCCAACGCTCCGCTGAACGTGGGAGCAAGAGAAGATAACAATAAAAAAGGAACCGTAATGGAAAAAGACTTTAAGGGGACTCCCTTTTAAAGGGTTCAGATGGTGAATTCACATTTTCTCGAGCCCATGTTTTAACCAGGGGAGGAAGGGGGAGCCCCAACAGGCCAGCAGATTTTTTTCTTTTTTTTCAAACCCAAGGATTATGCTGGTGTTGCATTATTAACCTGAAATTCAGAGAAATTCAACCACATGACTCCTACTGCCATCTTCAAGCCAGCACTGGAGGATGATTTGAGCCTCACTTAAGAGATTTTGCTCAGCATCTGCAGCCATTTCTACCTGGAAAGGTTCTGCTAAAAGAACAAGATTTTAAATGAAAGATGTACGGAGAGATCTTAGTTCATGAGAGCCATCAAGCAGCCTCTAACTGGAGGGAGTAAATTCTTGTGTTGAAAGAGCCAACAAGGAAAACGTTGGATTAAAAACAAAACAAAAATACATACACCCAAACTGCTCCTCAATGCAGCTAAATAACCTTTGCAAAAATGTATTTAACCACAATTCTGCTCCACAGGCTGTTTTGAAAAACGTTTCTAACACGACCCTGAAAGCCAGTGAAAACAAATTGCACCAACAGGTTACGCTCAGCTACTTCTCCAAATCTAGTTTCTGTTACAAGTGCCTCATTTCACTTCCAGGTTTTCTTAACTCTTTGGCCATGAGGAATACAAATTTGTGAATTTTTTTCATATTGTATCATCATTTTATTAGAAAGACTTAACCAATACATTTATTCACAATGAATCCCAGCTTTTACACAGCTGCCAAAAATACCAGCCTCATCTGCACAAAGCTTCATCAGTGATTCATGCCTTTAGCATAAGAAAACCTTAATAGGACAGACACATGAGAGGTTATAAAAAACACAGACTAAGGCTTGAGTAACAACATTAATTTTGATCTTTAATTCATAAATCCTGGGCTTAATGAAATATATGATGGATTTCAGTCTTCTAATGAACAATAAACTGTTATATCCCAGAAATCTTCTAATGACATTTAGGTTTAGCCTATTTTGGGTCACAGCAGCCTTAGTAAAAACGTGTTGATTCACTCCAAGGCTAATCCACTGGGGAATGAAAAAAAAAGTTTAAATAGTTTTTCTTTCTTCTCCAAACTAATCATTAGACCGCGCTTCAAATCCTGGAGAACAGACAGCACAGAGAAAGAAACGCCCACAATTCTACACTCACAAAGTTGGGAGAGCAAAATTTAGAATGACACCAGCCCCAATTTAACCAGAAGCAGCCCACCACTTTGGGGTAAAACAGGGAAGACCAGTCTTTAAAAAGAGAAAAGGACCCTCTCCCCAAAGCCTGTAAAATATGCATTCCTCATCAGCCTCCAAAAAGAACCACGCTTGGATAATTAATTACAGACTGAAGAGCTGGCAAGAAGGGTGCCTGGGCCATAAAGAAGTAATTAGATGTTAAAGAATAGGGATCATTCCTTTAAAACAAGGGGAACCATCAGAACTAAGTGGCCTAGATCTAATCCCCATAAAAGGCCCCCATGGGTTGCCAGAAACCATTATGAATGGCAAAAAAAAAGGAGAAAGAGCCAATAATCCCTCTTTTTAAAACAGGGGAAGGAACAGAACCCACTAGAGTGATGACTACGCCCATGCCAGAGAGCTGCCTGATGGGGTACAAGATAAATTCAGTTCAGTGGCCAAAATATTCCTGCTCTGACCAAAAGCAGGAGGGTGCAAGGCCGAGTATTTCCCAAGCAAGGTTCACTCGAGCCCTACTGCAGCAAAAGCTCCAAACCGCAGCCGGGGAGAGGACAGGGGAAAACGGGGGGCGTAAGAAGAAATGGGCAACATCCGCACGTCAGGGCAGATGCCTGCAAAAATTTCCCCTATGTTATGAAGTTCCTTCCTCTTTCACTAATGAAAGAGCATTCGTTTGTGTCCGATTCTCTCTATAAAAGGGGGAGAAAAACACTTAAATGGAACTTGCTCAAGCTAAGTTAGAGTAGGAAAACTTTCTGCATGGAAGTGACTAAGCCTACAAGAGTCCTCAGAGCTCATGGTCATGTGGCTTGGGAATAGAGGGATTTATCCAGAGTTATTGAGGACCAGAGGGAAAAAAGCCAATATCCTAATTTAAAAATCATTTCTGATACAAAGAGTCATTCCCTGTAATATCCCAGAGGAACAAATAGAGAAATAAACTGAAATAAATGAGTTCTGGCACGTGCATGTCTCAAAATCACTTGTTGTTAGTATTATTCTATTAGAACCACCAGAGAACTCTACAAGAAAAATCTTTTGCCGCTTTCTTGGCTTATGGGCAAAAATTAAAGAGCGGCTTTACATGAATAATGCAAAAATGCAGGCAAGAAGTGCCAAAAGCAGCATCTTGCTCCAGAATCCTAAAGTCAAGACAGCTGAGGCACCAAATTCTTTACAGAAAAGATCAGAGATAACGAAAAATACCTCCTAATTAGTGTCTCAAATTAGAAGAGCTGTTCCAGGTCAAGAGCAAATTAAAACAAGAATAGAACTCGTTATGGCTGCACTGCAGTAACCTGGAAGGGATATCATAATGCAGGTCACTGACACCCTAGGGTATATTATTTGACCACAGTCTAATTTTAAGTTCCCAAGTATATTATAGCAGCACAATATTTCCATTGTGCGTCTTGCTAATAGCCAAGGCACTAAAACTCCCCCCTACTGAGAGATTCCAATCAGGAGATCAATGCCTTGACCACAAAACCGCCCCTCCAGGGCCCTGAGCAGGGGTCAATGATCCCTGCACAACAAAATGGAATTTATGGACTGGGCACCAAAGCGGGCGCCTTCCAAACTGTTCAATTCTCCTAATTTGCAGTGTAGATACTGCGACAAAAATGCATTTTCTCCACAACTCCAATATGCAGAACCTGTGCCACCAAAATACCAGGATCAGGCCTTATCTAAAGATAGTAAATATATCCCTATCTCGCAGCATGACAGATGCCAATCGGTCCCAGCTGGTTTGCAGCAATATTGCTCGTACAGAGCCATAAAACCTCCCTGGAAATAGAGCTATCCAATTAAGTGGAGTCCCAAGCAGCTGTTGGGAAACTGGGCTCTGCTGGCAAAGATACAAAAGCAAAAGGCAGTCGACACCTCAGACCTCCATTTAATCAGTGGCAATAGAGAACAAAAATATAGCTCTATATAGAAACAGGTTAATCGTTAATTGAGATAAACTAGAATAGTTACGAGGCCAAAACGCAAGCTTTTCTAGGGTTCCTGGGGGTTGTTACATTAAAAATCTGCTCTGGTTTTGGGCTACTGATCTCCAAAAAATGTACTCATTAACAAAGCTTGCCACTACAGATATATTTAGTACTCAGATCTTCAATTTGTTGAGTTACAGAAGTATCTTTAATACTAGAAGACTGAATGATAAGTATCAGATTAGATACAACAAAGTAACACAGGAGGCAAAATCAGCAGCAAAAACTCAAGGACCATATATTTGCAAATCTCTGAGAAATCTCCCAAATGAGGATACAAGAAAAAACACAACTACATTCAGTGCTAACTGTCTGTCCCACTAGAGTCCATCCAGGCCAGGCTTTAATGGCACACAGTATGGATGCTAGGAGGATCCATAGGCACACAGGACCTAATGGCACACAGCATGGATGCCAAGAGCAGACTAGGGGAACATTCTATGCATAAAGAGTTTTCTATGACTTCTTATGAATTATTATAAAGGTATAATAAATTTAACATTATCTGTGCTGAAAACTCCAGTAATAAGTCTGGGGGGAAAAGGGTTAAAGAAGACCAAAGAGGGGTCGCTCAGGCACAGGCTTCACACACTGCACATGTGTTGAGTTGCACCAGTCACCCATAGCTGGATCTCAGTAGGTCACCAGACCTCAGAGCTGCTGATGAACCAATATATTTTCTTTGTGTCTAAGATGTTCAGCTTTTGGAAAGTAAAAAGATGACACATGTATCACTTGCTGCTTGTAACTCAGATAAGGAAGCGTCATGACAACTTCAAACTGGAATAGCATTTAAGCATCCTAATAAAAACAGTCCAACCAGATCAACACACCAGTCCTTCAAAAACTGTAGTTTCATTAGAGTAGGAGAGAAGCCTTGGTGGAGCAAAATACATGTGAAGAAATGAGCCCAGAAGTGAAGGCAAGGAAGGCCTTCGCTTCTTCCTCTGCTTCACAGGTCAGAAGGAAGCCTAAACTGGCACGCTGCATTTTACCACTTCCAGGCCTAAGGATACACCTTGATAAAATATTCACACACACAGAAGGCACTTGGGAAAATTAATAAATAAAAGACAGCTGTGGAAGAGATATACAATAGGCTTTCTTGATACTGCCCCAACCAGGCACAACTGTCATGCTGATGTTCATCTCATCAAGCTGCAAGTACTGTCCGGAGGCAAGACACAGACAACGAGGAGAAAGAAACAAAAAAAAAAAAAAAAAAAAAAAAAAAAAAAAAAAAAGCAAGAAAAACTGGCAGATTCTAGAGGAACTAGAAGAAAAAAAAAAAAGATACTCACTTCTGCAGTTTAGACTCCTTCCTAATATTCTGAAATGAATTCACCGAAATCAGGAACCAAAGCACACAGCTTTTCAAGCAGACTCTAAACTATTGTTAACAGCAGAAAGTGGAAAACAGACCAAGCTGTTAAAATATCGATTTCATAATTATGCCAAAGGAGTGGCAATCACAGAGGAACAGAATACTCAAAATTCGACGGCATGTAAGGATTTACAGTGGAAAAACCTACTCGAGCTCAGCTCAAGTGGCACAGTTTAAAATTTAGTGCCAATTTCTCACAAACCAGGAGGCTGATGAGGGCAGCCCACAAGTCTTCTGCACTAGCAGAACTGCTACGATTAGTGGAACCTGCTGGCTCACACATAACTCATGAAGAATTCCCCCCGTTCCTCCCAAGGGAAACAATTTTGCATAACGGCAGCATCTTTTTTTTTTCCATACATAAACTTGTAGAGTTTTAGTGCAAGTTAGAGCAAGAAGTAGGTTGGCTCACTGCTGAAAGCATGAATTCCAGAGACAAATTATTTAAATAAGAGGTTTTAGAAAGTAACAGTATAATTACACTTGAGCCCAGCTGAAAGGAACTGCCCTCTGCTCGCTGCATGAGGTCCCACAGCGGCAGCAGCTCGTGACAAAGCGCACACGCTGACACCAACGCATGCAAAGGAGCTAAATTCAGCGGGTACAAACAGAATAAATCTATCCTGTTAAGTACTCTCTTTCTATATTTTATTTATAAAGTTCAGCGTTTGAACATCAGGATTTGAAGCTAATTACTCTAGAGAGGCTAAAAGTTGGTTTCCTAAACTGAAATATCTGTTCTCAGTTCTGCAGTTATTCCAGTCCCATCCTGATCTGCCTCTGTTAGATCCAAGAGTCAAGTGATTTGCTGCATCTTCAAAACCAGGGATTTCTTCCTGCTTTCACAACTACAAACAACTAGAGACAAAAGGATCTAAGATCAAAACCAGGGATTTCTTCCTGCTTTCACCACAACTAGAGACAAAAGGATCTAAGATGAGGTACAGAAATTCAAACAAGCAATCACTCATTATGGGGAAAAACTCTCTTGGGTTCTTCAAGCTATTTCATAAATGGGATTTAATATCTAAATATAGGAATACTTCTTTCCATTAAAAAAAGGGGGAATGCAAGTTGAGGAAAATCACAAACACAATCATGTAAAATGCAAATTTTAGATGCATCTAGTAACTAATCAGAAGTATTATAGAGAAGCATCTGGGCCTCAGAAATATAATAAATATCTAAAAATAATTATCAAGATGAGTTTTGAAGACTGACAGTTCGCTTTTTGCTCTATTAGAGCTCAGCTGTGCAACCCCATGCGTTTAGCACATGTCACCATGAAAAACAAGTTACGTTTGTTAAGCCAATTCTCACTTGAGTTGTCAGATGGTGGCACCAATCACGCATGTAAGACATGGGAACAAGCTCAGGCTCCGCCGCTTCACAGTCTGCTTCACAATCATCTTTCCATTCCCTTTGAGCACCTACCCTTCCACATCAACAGGATGACTCCCACGTTGAAGCGTGTGGCACTCCTCACGCTCACTGCTTTAAACAGGCAGCAACGGGGCACGAGTCGAGAACACGACAAACAAACAGCGGAGCTGGAGGCTTCACAGATCCGCAGCGACAACGCTGCTGTTCTGTCTGAACAGACACGGCTGTTCAAGGGGAAGGAACAAGCTCATGTAGGATGTTCCCCACACTGTAAATAGTGTACAGGTCTTAGGAAATATTTTTCCATCCTTTTTTAATTCCCCAAGGTGCAAAGAATTGAGAACACCTGGCTTTATCGTAGCTGCTAGTAACTGATGTTAGCCCAACCTCGGAGATAACATTTACTGGCACTGCGGAGGCATCAAGGGGAAAGAAAGAGCAAAAACCATTGTGGGATGAGGCTGCTGCAGATAAGAACTTGTGTATCACGTTACTGCCGTATCAGTTCATCGATCAGTAGAGAAATGCACAGGGCGCGCAGCTCAGCGAGGCGTTTGCATTTTGAGTTTAGCGGAATTTTCAGAGAAAACTGAAAATGATATTGAGTTTGAAGACAGCTTTCCTTGCAAAATGCCAAACAAAGCAAGCAAGGAAAAAAAAAAAAAAGAGAGAGAAAAGTAGTAAAACCCAAAGTTTCTAGTGCCCCAGAGATAGACTATCGCAAAAAGTTCAATTTTTAGTTTATAAAGATTAGGTGCCCTCTTCTACCTAAAAATGTAATTTGCAAGTCACAGCTCCACTTCTCTGGCTAGCACCTGGCGCAGCAGCACTCAGAGGGAAGGGGTGAGGAGGGGACTGTGCTTATCCTTCATTACACATTTTAATTAACACCTTCAGAGCAACCGGCTCAGGCTCTTATATAACCTACCTAGGGTAACGCAGAGCTGAGCACAGCTGCGTATTCATCCCAAGCAAGTTTGTAAGCCCTGTTGAACCCCCATGATGGGACTGATATTGCTACTCCAGCTACCCAAAGGTAGCCGAGACGAGCGTTACTCAGAGGTAACCACAAAATTTAGTATAAGAATCTGGCAGCATCAGTAAAATAGCCTTAAATTAATGCAATAAGTGAGTCTCATGGTAGTTGTGAACATGTTCTAGTCTTGTGTTTTGCAGTTCTTCTGGTTTAGATTAATTCACCAAACATGCTCAATTTTACAATACCCTTTTTGCTCAATGAGAGATGAAAAGATTTTTTGTCTTCAGTGTTGTTAGAGGACTAATACTTTATTTCATTTTCAAAGTGACAGAATTAGTTTTACTAATGCTTTTTCCTAAGGCTTAGGTTGAAGTTATTGATTTCTGATATATAGTCACTGGCCAGTGGTAGCTTTAAAGCACAAGGGATTTTTCAAAGGGGTCATGTAGATCACTGCTCATATTAGGCTAAGCAGAAACATATTGATTGAGTTTCTTATCTCCCCTCCCTCAGGAGGATCCTTATCTACCATAGGAAGAATCCAGAAGAGCCTGAATTTCATGACAAAAAGGGACAGCCCTCCAACTAACAGGGCTCTGCAGAGAAAACAAAGAATCTATAATTTCTATATACGTGACACACTCACCTCTTCACACACGCCACCAAAATCCTTGATTTCCTCTCTGAACTGAGATCAAGCTTTTATCATTTTAATTTAAAAAATGAATCAAAGATAGCCCTGATTAGGTGGGATATCCCTAATAACAGATTTTACTGGCTTGAAATCCTCACATTTTCTCTCATCAGACAGTTAACATGAGAGAGATGGTGCTGAGTCCAAAAGGAGACATATCTTGGGTGGCCAATAAAAGAGAACAAAACATCATCACTTTGGTTGCAGTTCCACGTTGCTGAACACAGCAGCCCAGGTATTTCAGCAAGCCAGAAGCTGCTTTGCAGATACCCCTGTACTAACGCTTTTCAGCAGCCTGTTACGCTATCAAAAGCTGGACTTGTGGACGTGCCATAAAAAGAATGTTTCCATTAAACTTGCAACATGCAGCTGAAACTTCAAGTTAGCATTATTTCCTCTGGTTATAACAGAACACAGTTTATGCAAGTAGATGTAACAAAATTAGCCAAGCTGGCCATGAGCTTTAATCAATGCCTCATTTGACATCCCAAACTTTGGTAGGTTTCAGGTACCACAGGGCACAACTGCTAATTCTTGTCTCCTTCCAGTAAAGATCACAAATAGCTACTAACTAAAAAGAAACAAAATGTGTTTACTCCTCCAGAATCCATCTAATCTTCCATATTTGTGTCTTCTGGGCACAGAACATACCTAATAACATAATCTTGCTCTAAGTAGGTTCAAGCTTTTACCAATAAAGTTTACAAACGCTCTCTTTTTTGGTACATGCCCTTTGTGGAGGTTAGATAGGGCTATGAGAAGGAGCTGTTTCCCCTAATTTTTAAGAGAACTGGGCTGATAAAACACATCTCACCTTCAGATTAATTTTATACATATGAGGAATGATATTTGAGAAGCTCATGCTAAAATCTAGGCATTGAATAGATGGATTGATCAGAATAAAAATGCACCTGTTGGAGAAGCATCTCTATGAAACAGGTCTCCGAATGCCAAGATACTGAAACAACTCCCTTTAACTGCACTTACCTCTGCAACTCTCTAACTTTGACAGCTTTACCTTCCTAGATCACAGTATTGACCAGTCTGATTTCCCTCATTTAATCCAAACTAGGTGACTTCTCTCCCTGAGAACAAATACCATATGCACTCAATGCAGGGAGAGAAGGATGAGAGAGAAGAACATTTCACCCAAAACAGAAGAACAGTTTCTGCATCTCGCTGCAGCAAGCTGCATGTTTCTGTTTTCCAGCAGTGGCAGCAGCACAGAACAGCTAACGCAGGTGAGGGCAAAGACAAGGGACAAGGAAGAAGAGAATGAAGCCATGCTGCCCTTCGCAGCCATAGCCTTCCCTCTGTTCAAAACTGTTTCACTGTATCCAGGGTCAAAAAAAAAAGGTTTTCATGCAGGAACTGAAAATGCTGTGTCAGCACCAACCCCTTGGAACCATTCAATCCTGCTGACGGCTGAGAGAAAATAAATTTGAACGCAAACAATTGTGCGGACAGAACCTGTGGTGATGGTTTAGTGTGTGCTCAGAAGAAAACTTGACTTTGCTAAACAGAATTGTCAAATAACCCCAAAAATCCTTTTAACAAAGAGGGAAGCCGGTTTGTGTATCACGGAAAAGTGTGAAATATAACAACAACACAAAACAATTAAGGCTGATGTAAGGCCTCTATTTACAACACTGTTGGAACAATTTTACACTTAAAGCAATCCGTAAGTATCCCTGAAGTATGCTGACAACTACTGGGAACAGGAACCCACTGAGTTCTCCGTCCCATGGTTGAGACATAGCTGAATGTTATCTTCTGCAGAAGAGAAGGAGGAGATGGACTGGTGCTCTCTGTGCCTCTATTCTGCCCTTTCAAAAACAATTTTAACATGCAAAATAGTCACAAACATGATTAGCACTTCTTTTGTACCAAGGCAGAAAGGGTTATCATGGTAGCATAGTATGAACAGCACACTTCAAACTGCAGGAGGAACAGGGAAAAGAAATGCAAGATGCCTTGGCTAGTGGAGTCTTTGCTCCCCACTCCTGCCATACAGGCACATTTTAGGTGTGAAAACTCTTTTGGATAACAGATGAGTTAACAAAACCAGCTGCTTAAGAGAGAGTCCCTTTTGGGGAACAGAAAATTGGAATCCCTAATACAGGCAGACACATTGACATTAACTAGTCTCTACATCAATAAACACAGAAGTGAAAGGGGAAAGGACTAAAAAAGCATCATGACAAGTATCAACTATTCAAATTGAAAACTAACTCAATCAAAACTCCATTGCCCAAGCATAGGCAGGCTGCTTATAATTGGGACAGGCTACCTGATTTTCTTCAGACCATTACAAGAACATCAGTCCCCAAGTTTTGTCAATCAACCACCAATCCATGAATGGAATGAGGATCTTAGTGCTGCAGCCCTCTGCGATAATCAGGAGCACAGATGGAAACCATAACCCTTCCTCTCTGGAGGAGACCGGGCAAGCAGCATATAGTCTGTTAAAGCTTAGAAAATAGCAGCTTGTATGTCCTGAATGGCAACACCACACACGGTACAGAATGAGAGAGTAAGAAAATCCAATGTACTGCCAGATTACAGTATCATAGAAGCAGCTTCTACCATATAGTGCCCACAAAAGACGAGGCCGAGCACTTTTCCTCCTCACTCAGCTGTTTTACAATTGCAAGTCAAGGGTCAACTGTCTTCACTCACTTTTGGAGCCCAGCCACAAGATTACTAACAACCAGCTTAATGGCTAGAGTTCAAGCGCTATTCAATCAAGTCCAGAATACGTGGGTATGGAGCAGTAATGGCACCATGACATCATGGGCAAGTTATCTGCTGAAATCAGATGGAGTCAGACAGAACTGCATCTTTCCCTCCCCTCCCCACAAGGAAACATGAACTTTTAAGGACTGGCAATTAAAGTGTTATAGATTTTGTTTTTTCCCTACTGTGGCTAAGAGAATTTCTCTATGAAATGGCCCTTTACCACCATCGTCTATGCCTCAAACTAACTGCACTTTCCAGAGGCGAGGCAATCCGCTGGATTTGGAAACCTGGTTTCACGTGTGAAGCTACATGTGTCTCTGCAAGAGGCACGTGGAGAGCGTGTAGGTGCACTCAGCTTGTGGCAAGCACATCTCCCTGCCCAGCTCATTCATCTGAAGGATTAACCTGATTTATAGGAAAGATCACGTGAGGCACATAAATGTGAGACCCTGAGATTTCTCAGTCGTGAACAAAGTACTAACAAAACAGATCTGGCAGGCTTGACAAATTAATTTCTACAACCTGAAATACACTTGAAGTGAGCCAGACTTTCAAAATGACAGTGTGCCACAAAAGCCTGTCAGTGTAAGTGAACCGTAATAGCTCTGCTGCTGGCTCTTTTTTCTGAAGTTTGCCTGTTTTAGACAGTGAACCTTAACCATGCTGCAGAGAACTGTGTGCTGAAGGCAAGATTTCTGACCTTCCAGTTTCTGAACTTGCTTGGAATTTGCACCAACTTCAGCGATGTTCAGCAAGTCATCATCTCTACGCCTCAGTTTACTCATCCACGAAGTTAATATGAAAACTTGTAAACATTCTCAGAAATGAGCTGTAAGTAAATACAGTTTGGAGAAGTTTATCAATGCTTTAAGGAAGTGCACAAGTTTTGTCAAGAATAGAAAGTCCCTCTTCATATTCACCACTGTGTTTTTCCTAGAATATGAACGTGGTAGCAACAGCATCGATATCACCACCATGATCCTGCTGCTGTGACAAAATTGGTATCTATGAAATGACATCAAGTGGGCAAGGCTCGAGGGCAGCTTACTAGCAGTAGTTGCCCCACTGTCTGCAGTGGTAGTATTTTTCCTCAAACAGGCTAAAAAAGTTGCTCTTATTCATACACTTTTTAGAGTTTTTTTTTTTCCAACAGTAAATGCAAACTTTACACCAGCTTTTTCCATGCCCTTCAGCAAGCATCTAGATTATACCAGAAGAAAATACAGAGGGGGATACTTTAAACAATATTTAAGCATATTTAAGGATTCCTTCTAGTTCAGCATTTTCTGCAAGCTCCAAATACACTATTTTGTATATTTTATTTATATATAGGCATAGCAGTGCTGATAGCAATCCAAAACAGAAGAATACAGTGCAGGGTAGGAACAAGAACGGAAGGTATCACATGTGACATCTAACAAATCCCGGCAGTCTTGAAAATAAGGAAATATTCTAGTAACTTATGTAAACATGGGAATTGAGGTGAGCAGGCCTGACAGACATTTTTAGGCTATGGCATTTTTAGCACATTTTTAATTACGGGTTAGGGGTGTATAGAATATATGCAGAGGCAGATGTACTTATTTTAGAAATTAAATACATTGTGCTCTATTAGTGAGAATCTCAAAGCGGGATATGTTTTTATAACCATTATCTTATTAAAATAACCTCTAACTTGAAATATGCCTTTATTAAACCAATTTCTTATTTAAGCTAAAATTTGAACCTATAGCACTAAAAAAAAAAAGCCTTCTAACAAAATAAAGACTGCTACACAGTATTACTAACATTTTCTAACGAACACCTCCATTACCTTATTGAGATGTCAGTTATGGAAGACTTGAATTACATTTACACATATAGGATACTTTTTCAACAAATCTTAAAATAGCAGCTAAATCAAGCCCTTCCCCGGCAAAAATTTCGAGCAGATGAGTAATCCCACTGAGGTCTGCAGGACTTGATTCGTCAGCATGCACAAAGTTATAGCTTTGTATCTGCAGGATAGGCACCTCTCTAAACAGTTTCTGCAGATCATTTTACTATTAAAATATCTGAAGCTTCTGCTTCTTGACTGCATACGTATACTAACACTAGGGAGGGGAAGTTCATCTTACAAGTTCATTAAGAAATAGTGACGCTGAAAGAAACATAACTAAAACAGCTCAAAATATGGCTCTTTTATTACTTGGAAGCTCAGATCTATGCTTCAGGAACCAAATAACAATGGATTTTCATGTTCTACTTCCTTCTCCCCTCTGTCAAATTTCGGCCTTGTGTGCCCCCCCCCCCCCCTTTTTTTTTTTTTTTTTTTTTTTTTTTTAGAAATTTTCAAATTTAAAATATTTTTCAAATTCCTTCCAAGGTGAAGTCTCAAAAGCCTTTGATACATAGAAAAAACTGCAGGCCAAAATTTCCTCTAACGCACTCCAAACATGCACTTACATCTGCTCAGATCTATTAAACATCCAGCCCCACGCTTATCACTCGAGTTCATCAGGGCTGAAGAGAAAATTCAGCACCAACACTGGACAGCCTGATGCAAAGAGATTATCTGCCGGGGAAGAACCTAATCACTATTCCTAGATATCGGCATTTTTGGCAGGAGGCAGATGGAAGGAATACCGAAGGGACTGTGATTACTTTAAAGGGTTTTCTCTCCTGGAAGGGAGCTCGGTTTGGAGTACGGTGCCTTGCACTTCTGCTTATTTGCTACCATTTTTGAGACTCCACTTTCAAGCAGCTCAGCCTGACGAGAAGCATGAGACGCTCCTGCTCTCGACGAGCTCGGAGGGAGCCTCGAGGAAACCTTGGGGCACCCCGCGACGGAGAGATGGCTCTGGGGGGCCGGGAAGCGATTCCCGGGGCAGCTGAGGAGCAGCGGGCAGGCCAGGGAGCTCCCCCCGCTCGGGCACGCTTACCTTGAGGATATCGCCCCGCTTGAAGCTCAGCTCGTCGTCCGCCGTGGCTTTGAAGTCGTACTTGGCGATGGCCTCCATGCTGGGGCTGCCGCGCACGGCGCTGGGAAGGAAGCGCTCCCCCGAAGCCTCCGCTCCTCCCCCGGCC
>NW_010579136.1:44709-59833 GCF_000705375.1 Tinamus guttatus | reverse complement strand
TGTGTCTGGCACATGCACACCAAACAAAGTACCACTATGCTGGGGACATTCTCTGTGGGAATCTACAGCATGCAGAAAACTAGCACAGCTGAACTGCACAGACTTTTACTATTTTAAACAAACACTGGCTATCATTAAACAACCTTCAGAATGCTACTCCTTTCTGGGGTATACAAGTTAAGAAAAGTCACCATGGTAACACAAAAACATATGACAGTAATCTTCCACTGTTCACAGATTCTTAAAAAACAGAAGGGTTTCAACTATGATGATCTCAATGCAACCACCTAGTTAGATTCCCAGAATAACATAGAATAAAAAATGTCACCCAATAGTTTACTCAGCAAGCTTGAAGTAAACTCAGCAACTTGAAGTAGAGCCTTTTGATGTAAAAACACCAAGTGAAGAAGAATGGATCACATCTGTAAGAAAACTATTCTTCACTGCTCAAAATTTGTCATTTCTAGGTCCAGACTTCCCTTGCTTCTGCTTCTAGCCACGTACATGTGCAATCCAGTGGTTCTAAAATCATTATCCGGTTTTGTTCATCTCTACTTTACATCAAACAAAACACAAGAGGAAGTAAGAAAAAGCTGTAATATACACACTATAGATCACTTAATCTCATGTCTAGTGAGACACAAAGTACAAGATAACAATCTTCAATCTAACACACATTGTCTACTGCAACTGTCATTGCTTGGATAGTGAGTTGGGTTTGTCAATACTAGAAGGATTAAATGTAGATATAGTACCTATCTGAGCAAACTGTCCCACTGTGGATATGCTTTCCTCATTTGTCAATGAGTGGTGATGAAACTAAGGAGGTAGAAATGATGCTGAGTACACTCTGTACTTTTAATTTCAGCAGATTTTTTTCTACAGAAAGCTAGTAGTCTGTTGGAGCCTTTTTAGAGTACATTTGAAAGATGACTTTATTTATGCAGAAACTTCACTTTATTAGTCATTCTACTGCCAGATAATTTCCCTTGTAAAACACCTGTTTACTTAAACCAAATTTGCTTCTCTGACCTTATCTACAGAGCAGAAACTCGGTCCTGTGCTATGCACCAAGCACTGGAAGAACTGAGCAGAGATGGTGAAGGTCTTGGCAAATTTTATAGTGAGAGTGATAAAGATGAAGGTTTTCTTCAGAAGAATCAGGTAAAAAATAGCAGCTCCCTTTCCTCGGGAGCTTTCAGCTTTATTATTACAACACAGTAATATCAACAGAACATGTTTTGTTGTTAAGAAGTGATCTTGTTCAGTCTGGTTGTGATTTCAATAAAGAAGGAATGATGAAGATTGGGGAGGCAGCACACTGTGAGGTGAGGACGAACTGGATATTTGTCCAACATCCTATAAGGGCCCTTGGAGAGTGTGAGGTACAAAAACAGAAAGTATCCCATAACCTGCACAGAGTAGTGTCCATGGTGAGAAGAGGGGAATCAGGAACCCCTAGATGCTCTTCCTGAACCAGGGGATGCTCTTTGTCACCTCTGACTGAGGGCACTGACCAAAGATGGTGGCTGGTAGAGACATCTGCAGGGTTTGAGAGACGAAACAGTGCATGGGAAGAGAGCAATGCAAGACAAAGCAGCTCTCTGCTGGAAACGGGCTGAGCTGAGGTAGCAGAATTCTTAGTAACAACATCACAGAGTATTAGAAAAATATCATTTTACCACAATCAACAAATGAGGAACAATACCAGGAAGACAGTTACATCCATGTCTATGTCCTCTTTTAATACCAAGGCTTCAATCCCCAGAGTCACTTCTGGCAGCTGCTCTGCAGAAGGTAATATAACCAGAAAAAAAGCAGCAGCTTCATAATTTAGAAATACACAGACCCTGGGACCAGATCCCCCGATCGGGTCATCCAGCTGAGAATCAACAGGCTACTGTTGCTTTGTTTCTAACCACTTCCTGACTGTAGTTTAGCTATTTAGTCTTTCGCCACCTGGTTTGTATTTGATTTACAAAAATAAAAATAAACAAACTCACCGAAGGAACAACAATAATACTGCACAGTATGCAGTTTGTGACCAAAAAGGCTAGGAGTTGAGGCAATACATCCTCTGGTACCTAAGCCACAGGTCAGACTGGTTGCCAGCTAAGCCAATATTTCTGGTTTGAAGCATTTTCTGAATTCTCTCAAACAATAAGAAGGATTTGTTCCATCACTGAAATAGAAAACTAAATTAAAGAACGGCTGTGTAAATAAAGTGGAAGTTCATTCAAAACCAGTGACCCAGAGGCCAGTTATTTGTGGAACATAAAGGAACTTAACCTGGGAAGAGGTCTTAAAGTCCAAAGCTGTATTTCTACTGCTTCCTTCCTCACCAACATATACACAAGCATAAAATGGCCCTGAAATATGAAATTTGGGCTGAAATTAGGGCTTTTTTGAGTTATTTTGCTGTAAATATAAGTTTTATTTGATTTTTAACTCTAAAAGATAAAAGCTAAATTAAAAGCTAGAATTCCTATTTTCCTAGTAAATAATACTGTATACATTTGTGTATAATATTGCAAATATTTTGTAAATAAACCAATCTATCCATTGTAACATTTTACAGTTATCTTAAAGTTGTAACTTATCCATTAACTTCATGATCAATTCTTCCTGTGCCACTAATCTTCAGGTTTTAAGTGGAATCTATGTTTCCATATATCTACTTAAAATTGATCACATAGCATGTTTGTTCAAAAATAAACATGCCCAACAACGAAGCCTGAACAAGATTTCAAAAGTCCATATAGAACTTGAACTGTCAAACGAGTTCAGACACACCCAAATCTCACTGAAATTTGATTATGTTCCTTAGTACTCTTTTAGTATGGTGAGAGGTATAATACAGAAAAACGAAAAGAATCAAAGAGGAATGTGCCTAGAAAGTAGTTCAGTTAATGCTCAGTGCTGGGAGTAGGGCATGGTGGGGAGGGGGCATATTTTCTTATGCCTCAAACCAGCTTCATGTCCACTTCTGCATCTAGCAGTTCCAGTTCCCAGTTAGTCAAACTGCATTAAAAAATCTATTCTGTGGCAATCACTGTACTTATTTTCATTCTGGATAGCAGGAAGATTTTAAAAACCATATGCTCATTTGCAATAGTTCATGTTCATTTGTTGTCAGGTGCCAAGTAACTGATCCAGAAAACAACTTACATCTATGTTTAGAGTTTAGCATATGGATATTTCCATTGACTGCTGTGACAATCCTCATGAGTTTGAAGTTAGGCGTGATCCAACTTTTTTGAGTAAGTCAAGCAATTCCAGTTTCTTACATTCATATATGCCTTAGGCTTCTACCTAAAATATAAACAGTTCTTTGGCTTAAAGAAGAATGCTTTTTAAAAATACTTTAAAAGCACAGGAATGGCATTCTAGCTGGACCAAAGACTATTTCCCACAGGCACTTTCAGAGCATGGCCTGAAGTGAGTGCTTAAGTAGTATATAAAGTAGAGGGCAAACTATAAAGCTATGTCCACCCTCTAGCATTCTGCAGCTGGTGCATTTCCCAAGGTAGTGATGATTTTTGCATCTTTGTAGTTAGTTGGTTCCAACTGACTTTTCTTTCATAAACTTATCTAATCACTTAACCCATTTGTCCTGGGCTTCCATAAAATCCTGTGGCAAGGTATTCTACCATTTATGCACTGCGTAGAAGAGTAACCCCTTTACTTGCTTGAAGTCACTGCCTGATATTTCACTTGGTACTATTAGCTCTAATTTAGTATTTTGAGAATCACTGAACAATCCCTACTGACCCATGCTGTTCAGTTTTTCTGTCATAGAAAGAATTCACCTCTCTTCCATTCTAGAAAATCCTCCTGTGTAGCGCCTTGTCTTTAGCTTAAATTTTGCCCTTTGGATCTGTCCCCTCCTCCTTTTTTCATCACTGTTATCCATATGAACCACGATCGGCATCTCACTTCTCCATTTTCTAGAGATCTTCTAATTCTCTTGATCAGTTTGTTACCGCTACATACCATTCTTTCACCTGAGATCGGAAGTCATCCCTCCTTGGTCAAGTGGCCACACATAGAAACCGCCCCCCCTCACCTTTTTTTTTTTTTTCTCTCTCTCAAGAAACAAGACCTCTGTTCCTAAAACACTTCCAGACACCACATACTCCTTCCCCACCCCCAGAAGTCCTGGGAGGACAATAGCTGTTTGCAGAAGGCTTCATTGTTCAAGCAGGTGAGAGACACTCAACACCAACGTTGCTAGACTGTTCTCTTGCACCGGTCCAGACCTGCCTCCACCATCACTTCTCAGACGCCAAGTTCCTGCCAGCAGAATGTTCTCATTTGCCACTGTCACAAGTATGAACAGCATCACAAATTCAGATAGAATTCGTAAGTGAACCTAATCCCCAAACTGTCACAGAAGCCATTTGAATAATCCCATACCTGACAGGGCTCATCTCCATTTCCCCCACACTTTCCCCACTGAAAAGTGTAGAGATGAGCAGACTAGTTTAGCTGTGGGAAGCTGCTGGCCTGGAAGGAAGCTCTGGCTGAGCTCGTAATGGAAACCACCTGCCTCGTGGTTGTGTTCTGCAGAACAGAATTTCTCATTATATTCCCTCTATAGTACTTACTTAAAAGACAAGAGATTTTCAATGTCATGTTAAAAAAGAGAAAGTGATTTAAAAGGATAAATAGCCACGAAGATGGTAAAAAAACAAATGAAGTAACTCTTCCTCTTGGTTGGCACACCCAGCACCTCGGTTAATTCGTAAAATAACAAACAGGACACAAAATGTGATGGAAAAGACACCAATAGAAAGTTAGAGGTATTACAGTAATATCTTTTCATATCAAGATAATGTCAGCATTCCAGCTAGTGAGAAATTCCTTCTGCTTTCAATATCCAATGTGTTGCTGACCTATAGATGCTTCAGTTCAGATTCGCAAGCACTGATCTCCACTGGCATGAATCCCTTTCCTCTTCTCCGCTCCAGTTATGCTTTCTAACATGGGTAAAAGTCATGGAGCATGCTAAAAATTAAAATTCCATAAACTGCTGCTCTTCAAAGGAAAACACTTCCAAACAGGCATGCCCGCATTCTCCAACCCTCGAAAAGTAACAATCAAAAAATGCTTTGTTGCGGTACCAAGGCTTTGGTAAAGGTTGATTCAAATACCAAATATATTAGCTCAGCTTTGAATACAAAAGCTAAGCAAGCTGTCAGAAAGTGCAGCCCATCCTTTTTTGGCACCATGACAGGAATTGAGAAGGTAACAGTACCCTGTGCTGTGATCCTATCAGATCTTACAAATTCAGCTGGGATAGGCAAGGATAGTATTGCATGGCAAACTTCCAAGGAAGAAGGTGCTGCCAGTCCACAACTGATTACAGAGTAGATGATACTCCTCACTCCTTAAATCAGTATTGGACTATCAAGACACAAAAGTAACAGACACTGTGTTCATGAGAGGTGGCAAGTCACTCAGTTCAGCATCACAGCACTGCTGAGCTAAGCCACAGTTAAGCAAGGATCGTTTGGGGGGGATCCGAGGGCAAGTTCCTAACCCTCTGCAGTCATCAAAAATATGGTGGAATTGAACACACAATTACAAAGGAAAAGTAACAGACATAAACTCTGTTAGGCTGCCTAACGAGATTCACCCTGCAGTCCCAGCGGGACGCAGCAGTGCCGCTCTCTCCTGAGCTGGTGCGCGGAGCTGCTGGGTACTATTAAATGCCTACCGCATTCCGCCCCAGGGGTGGCTCCATTTCAGTGCTGGGTGAAGTGAGCCTTATTTAAACATTACTTAGCTCACAGGAGTGCTGTGAAACTTAATTAAATTAATGCCTGTAAAGTGCTTTGAGGTTCTCAGATGAAAGGTGCTATAGAAATCCAAAGTACTATTAGTGTTTCTAAGGATGGGTGAAGCAATTTGGATAAACTGAAAACCTACATAAATCTTCCCTCAAAGCAAAAGCTTTTGCAGTTTCAGTTATTTTTTATTTATGTTTTCTTTTTTAATGCCTCCACAGTTCTTGACTTTGCCTTCAGTTGGAAGGACCAGCTTACAGCTACATGAGACAAAGCATTCATATTGACTCATTGCTTTTCCGCCTCCTAAATTTACCTCTGCTCAAAAAGATTCTCACAGTTTTTCAAACTGTACTCCTCTCAGAGATCATGGCCAGTCTTTTTATCTGTGATCCATTACACAGACAGCACTATCAGGTAAAATATGATCAGATATTGGGTCTTCTGTGAATCTACAGTTACAGAATTAACAGAGCTATCTACTGTTATTAGAGAGTTACATGTCTCTCTCTAAAGGGAACAATGATAAAAAATTCTTCTAGTTGAAATGCAAATACAAGATGCAAGTGCATGAAGATGCATGTTCATTTTACAGGCAGGAGAAACAACAGTTTTCAGAAAAGAAACAATAGCTTTAGAAGCTATTAAGAGTCCACTCCTCAATTTCTATGAAACTCTTGGCTTTGGAATAATACAATTTGTGTGTGTGTGTGTGTTTGTGCTCCCAAACTGGGACACTTCCAAGACTCTTCTTTCTTACAAAATACATGTAAAACATAGCCTCTTTTGATATATCTTTTATATATATATTTTTTCCCCTAAAGTACCATTAAAGTACCCTTTTACCATGCAATCAGAGGGTAGCCTTTACGTGACACACAGCTGAAGACTACATAAGAAAAACATTTCTAAAAAGCATAAACAGAACATTATTAAAATCACGTTACAACATGTAAAACTTATATCAAACAGAAGGTAATTAAATCCCAGAAATCTCATGAAAATGCTTGTTCTCATGAAATTCCCAGCTTAGTTTCCAAATCAAAACAATATGAATAAATATTCTAAACAGAAAAACTGCAGGAATGGAACTTTTGATCCTTTTGAGATTTGCCCGTCACTATTTATTTCCTTTACAGTTTGGTACTGAGGAAGGAATTCTGCAATTTTAACACCTGCAAGAGAGTACCAAGGGACACAGGTACCTAAAATGGTATGCTTACACCTACAGTATCACTCCATTCAATGCAGATTTTTTGTATTGACTCAGTGTACTTTGCTGGGGTTGGTATCTGCTTACAAGTTGTATAACACTGCTGCGTGAACCTGCTTTTAACCTCGAGCAGGCATGACTGCTCATGACGACTTTCATGTTACGAGGTAACTATAGACGGGAATAGAGGCGGCTGTGGTCAAAAGGAAGGAAATCCCAATTTCTGCCCTATATAAAATTGCCATGTGCATATAAAAATATATGCTCGGTTTGACTGAGAACACACAGAGTATATATGTGTTCTTTTATGAGAACACAATGCCAGCCAAAATAATACCTTGCATGAAGAGAGTGTAGCACACGAAACACTGCCCAAATATGAAACTGCTGTTGAACAAGCAAACACACACACACACACCAGCTTAGTGACTGATGGAAACGCACTATGTTCTACCTAAATGGAACCGTTGAGGTGAAATCTGGTGACTGTACTGAAACATATACATCAAAAAATGCCTGCTACAACTTCTATGGTAAACTGTCTCTACGGGATGGTGGCACATATTTTGTTTTCCTATGTTGTCTACCACTATGGACTGAGAACCATCTGTGTAGCAAATTCATTTGGAGAAGCCAAAAAAACCATCAAGGCCACTCCCCTCATTTAAGTTAGCACATGTTCACTACATATCTCTTTTCCAAAAACTATTTATATCAGTTGCTTCTCTGTTGTTTTCACTCTGGAAGCTGTACGATATTAATAACCATCTGTGTAAAACAGCAAGTCTTCTGGAATTCTTTTCGTACATGACAGTTCTCAAATCTTGTCCATAAACAACTTTACTCCAGAGCCTAACTCAAAAGGCCCTTAAAGACCCATTCTTTCAAAACCCTTAAAAATTATACACATTTTAAGGGGGATCCCTCTTACCTCAAAAGGATCTCCTTTTGAGGGGACCTAACCTCAAAAGGATCCCCCTTTTTTCCTACGGAATACAGACCTAGTTATTTTGCGTAACTGAAACCCTTGAATTACTGCATTATTCTAGCTGTCCTTTGCTCTACTGTAACTTTTCTCTTTCTGTATTTTTCCTCTTTTAAAATAACATGCATTCCTTGCACAGGCCTAAAATTATTTCCCACAGCTATTCCTGATACCTCAATTTGAAATTTTAAACAGTATTCCTTTGCAGTTTAATGCAAACAGTGTTCATACAACGCCTTTCATCCAAGAAGCTTAAAGAACTTAACACTTCAAGTTAAATTTTACCATATCTCCATGAACTACCTCTTTATTTACAAGCGTCTTTCCTCTGGGCAAGTAAGACTATATTCATTTTACAGAAGCAGAATTGGAGGCAATGGGGGACTTGAAAGCCTAAGGGCATGGTTTCACCCTTGGCTGAAGCTGACCTAAGCATGGGCTGCTGCCCATACAGGAAGGCCCACCCTTCCTCCTCCTCCTCCTCCCTCATTGAGTATTCCTGCAAAGAGGCTCATACAGCCCTTCCAAAAGCCAACTTGGTGAACTGATTCAGCTGAAAATTAACCTCTTTTCTCTCATCAGGTTACTTTTACTTGAGTTCAGCTGACCATCCCATCACACAGGAACTGCTGGTGTGTCACTAGGAAGAATGGAAAACGCGTGGCAGATGCCAAAGTGCAGCTCCTCCCCTATCAGTGGTAGCTTGAACTTAACTGCAATTCGGATGAGTGTAAAACTCCATCAGGATGGAGATAGATAAGACAGCTTCTTTAAGAAGTCACCCATGTACAACAGTTCAAAGTTGTGCTCCCACTCTTCCCCATCTCTTTGGCTTGTCCCCATCCCTTCCTTCTGAAGTTGTTACAGCTCATCAGATTTCAGAGCTGACTCAACACAGTAACCCAACGGAGAGAATAATCACTTAAATCTGTACAGATACTTTTCTTCTAGTGATTTTAGTCAGGCTAACAGACAGCTCACACAAGGGCAAGGCAGGTTCCAGATGGAATTTGTTTTCTCCACTAGGAAGGAGGGAGGGCCACCCGTTTCCAAACCCAGACATGGACAATAATCATGTGGTATTAGAGGCAAACTCAGGAAACAGAATCCCATCCCCAAGAGTACTCACAACATACAAATCAACAGAGATCACAGAGCCAGGGACTGTTACATAGCTGTCAAATAGCTGCCTCCACTACCAGGTGTTTTAGAAGCATCACAGCATAAATTATTCCACCTTCTATTTATTAGCTCTCCATCTTACCTCCTGATCTCATCAGACCTGCATTAACAGACAACACTGAATAAAAAAGAAGACAAAAAGAGAGAACAGGAGCTGAGCTTCTCTGTAGGACTTGATACAACAAGGCTGCAAGTCCAATGCAATTAACGAGGGCAAGGGTACCAGCTGAGAAGTAAATAAATGCAGGATTTATGGATAGGATAAATTTTGCAGGATAAATCTGCAACAGCAGATTTGGGATATGCTTTTGAACATCTGATTTAAGCATAGCTTATGTACCATGGTATCAGGTCTACACCCACAACTATTCAAAGACTCACATTTACAGGGAGACTTCTCTAGAAAACAGTAGATAACCTCTTGCCTACATGGCAGAGTCATGGACCAAAAAAGCATAAAAAAAGCAGATGTGAAAACACCTCTATACTGCTCCAGCCACTGCTCCCTTAACTTCAAACTCCCAATCAGTTTTAAATTATTAAACAGAATTACACAATTGCTTAGAGGTGGACACATAAGCTTGTGCAGACCTGTACAGAGAAGGAGTTGCATATCTCTTCAAAATAGGAGAAGAAAACATTTTGTTTTTTAATGGAGGAACACATGATAATTTAACTTTTTTTGGGGGGAAAGGGGTGGAGGGGGATTTGATTTACTGTGTTTCCTTACACAAATGCAAAGGAAGAAACTGTCAAAGAAAACCTAGTCTCTATCTTTGGGATTTTTAACAGTTCGTTAAGAAGCCTCCAAGAGCCAATTTTAATACATTACTACTAAGAGGACAAATCGGCTATTCTGTCAACAGAGAACACGAAGATGACGACTAGTCTTGTTACTCAACGGGCAAAGATGAAATGTGATGAATATGCAGCCGATGAAGGAAATGCACAGTGAAAACTCTCTAGGATGGCACTCAGTCTACTAGCAGAGAGCTCTGCCTTGCCAGCTGCCAGAGCTCAGACAAAGCCTTTGATGAAATCACAACTACCCTTGTCTCAGTTTCATGGAAAAAAAAAAAAAAAAAAAAAGATGATCGTGGACAATTTAATTATTGCAGAACCATTACCATCAGCAGCAGTTTCATAATCTTGAAACGCTGCCATTCTAAAAAGCCATTTGCCTGAAAAAAAAATCTCAAAACGCAAGAGACTGTCATACTGTCCAAACAATAGAGTAATTCTTATACAATCAGACGCCATAGCTAATTATTCAAAACAAAAACAAACCAGCCCCCATTATTTTTAAACAAGGGAACAAAGGATGTAAATTTTATCCAGAAATATTAGATTTTAAAAGGGGTAAAAATATCCAAAAATCAAAACAGATGAATATTGGAGACTTACTTTCATGCTTGTACATGCACAAGACTGATTCTGAGTAGAAGAAATAAGTGCATACACTGTTCATGTTCCTAACAAATGCAATAAAAAATAATAAGTAATAAAAGCAAACTCAGTGGGAGCTGTCTTTCTCACTTTCACTTACATTTCAAAGGAACTGCCTGCTTCATTCACACTCTCTTCCATTTAGGTTAATCAAACTGTATTTTATTTTTTCTTTGGCACCCATAAAGATTAAACTGATATAGTGCCTGTTAAGATAAGTGTTTCAATGTTCTTTCTTCTCACCATTAGTCATGATTTCCTAATGCTGATATTTTGCCAGGGAGACAGAGGAAGCAGTTACAAATGCGAGTGATTAGTATGTGTGTGAGTGCCCTGACACACAGTTTTGGTCACTTACTAATACAAATACTGAGCTGGCTTTAGGGCATCTTTTTGTCATTTTCCATTAATAGAAAAATATGAACTCTTTGTAACAAGTTGCTACTAAGCATTATTTCCTTGACTTCTATTGAGTTAACTTTTCAAACATCTGATGTTTGTTATTCATTTTGTACAGTGTTTGGACGTTCTAAAAACCTCAGTAATCAAAGCAATATGCACATTAGAGAATGTTCTTTTTGTTAGTCTATACTGGTCATATATCAATCATCTGACTACACAGAGACTGCAGTAAGTTCAGCTTATTTTTCTTTAAAGAGAAAGATCAATATGTAACAATTATATATGCAAATATCCCAAACACATGGGAAAAAAAATATACAAACAGATACAGGGCTAAATCCTCAGGCTGTTGACCTGAGCAGAGTCAGAATTACATTCCTAAAATTTTGGCTTGAGATATCCTCTTTGAAAAGGTGAAAGAAGTATGAATCTCAAATGCTGGAGCTGGAATAAAAGCATATTGCCAAAGCAGGAAGACAAAGATTGCTAGAGAGGAAATCTGGCGAAGAAAGCACATGTAGAACTGAAAATCTGACAGGCCACTGGGAAAGCACTGGTGGTGAGTCCTAAAGGTAAATAAAACCAGTGGTTGTCAATAAAGAAAGGGCAGATGAGAGATACACTTAGTTTGTAGTACATCAGACATAAGAGAATGGGAGATACCTGCATGTTAGTTGCCAGAAGGAGCACTGAGCTAACAGGGGCGCTCCAGAAGAGCAGGCTGGTAGCATGTCTGACCTGGACCTGAGGTGGGCACATGGGATACACTTCCCCCTTCTGATGACCTGTCTTTTGAGACCAGGGTAGCAGGGTGGAGGTTTGAGAGGCCTGTGTGGTAGCTATGGGGAACAGATGCAGTAAAGACAGAAAGAGCTAGCCCAAGGCCTGAAAGTGAAGCGACAGCAGCAGATTGAAGACAGAAAGAAGGCTGGTTCCTGGAGGCTGTGAGCACTTGAAGCTCCTGCTTCTAGGGTGGCTGACCTACATTTGGACTCCCTCCAAAAAGGAGCTCTGCTCCTGGGCTTTGGAAGCACCCAGTCTCCAGGAGCACGTTTCTCTGGTTGAGCTGGAATGAGAACAAAGCAGAAAATACTTCCTTGCTTCATTTTACTGCAAGAGAGAGTTGCTGCTTCTGCTGCGACTTACTTCTCCTTAACAGGAGCAAAACTGTAAAAAAACCACTACAAAAACCTGTCAGTGGGGAGCCACACAGACAAGTTACCCTGACCAAGACATACCACCACTGATTTTAGATAGGTATTTTTTAGCTATTGGGAAAAGAAGAATGCTTTTTTTTTTTCTCTTGAGTGCATGCTTTCTTTATAATAAGCAGAAAACTAGCATTTAAACTACAATGGGCAAGGTGCACTCTCCTGTGTGCATTCTCTTTCTAGGACATATAAGAGCCCATGAGATGTAACTTCTAAGTTTGCTTTAGTTTACATCCAAAGCAAAGTCTCTGCACAGCCTGTAGTATAGGGAGCACAAAAGTCACTTCAAGGAATTTGCTTCCACTGCAATGTTCAACTCTGCCTCTAGTGAAATAACCTTGTCTACACCAGATATACTCTGTATAAATATAAGGTCAGCAAAAAAAATCCCATTCTATTCCACGGAAGCACTAAGGGAAGGGATTTTAGGAAGGGAAATTACAGAGAAAAAAGGAAACAAAAAAATCAAAGTGCAATCAGAGTTGAAGTGAACTAGTAGTGCAGCAGGGTACAGCTAACACCCTGCAAAGCATTTCCATGAAGTCTACTACTTTTTTTTACCTTAGCAGACACAGGAAAAGGCTATTTGAGCATCGCGTGTCTTCTTTTGAACATAATAAAATATCTTGAGTCTGAGTACGCATACACGGAGAGGAGGCTGGTGTGACAGGGTAATACCTGTGCCTGTTTCAAAGCACTCACCACAAGGCACACACACGTGTGTGTTTTTGCTTGTGCTTACTCCTAAAAGAGTAAACATTTGAGCTCTGTAAGAATTATAATCCAATGCAGAGAATATATCAACCAACCTGATAAAGATTACAAAATCTATAGAGAGTAAAATTATGTAACCTAATATATTGATGAAATCTAATCTATACCATCAGTCTTCTATTGAATTCAGATACATATTTGCAGACTTACAGATAAGAAGCAGCAAGAGATTATTTGAAAAGATACCATGTTAAGCCATAAGACAAATGCATAACAAAGTATGCATCTTTTACTTGAGACTTAGCAGGGAAAAAACAGCACACCTTACACTGTGGACAGAACAAGAATGTATTTAACACTTGTTTGATCATGCATAAATAGTAAGCTTATTCTATGAAGATTTATGACAGTAATTCACTAGATTATTTATTTTAAATGAGGTATTTAAATCAATTCACAAATGGATTGTTCCATGCCAAACTGGATGGTTCACAGGCACTGTATAAGGATTTTAACATAGTAGCTCATTTTTGACAGAAGAGGGGAAATAGTTGTCTTTTCCCTTCCCCACCAAAAAAAAGGCTTTTCTATTAGAAATAAAAGCTTGAATCCAGGGTGACAGCTCATCTCTCCCTAAATCTAGTCATGTTTTTTTAAAAAGCCTATGAAATTATAAAGAGTTAGGAATTATATACAAAATAAAAATATGACAGAAAGGGAAGCTTTCATCTCTTGTGGAAGCAAAGACTGTTTTTGTTGATACATATGGAAAAAATTAGACCCAATTATATGTTGTGCTTTGGCACTGGGGTTCCAACTTCACCACAGGCTTATTTTTTTCACAGATATACCATTACAGCCAATTCTACCCTTGAACATTTGAACTCAAACCTTGTAACACAGGCATTTTTGTTGCTAGATTACTTGTACTCTGGATGAAATGCTCTGTGTTGCCGTTGTGCTATATTTAGAGGTTAAAAAGCGGTTATCTGTATAGACTCGAGAAGTCATATATTCACAATAATATAATAAACTTGAGGCCTCTTATGAATAAAGCACACTTTATCAAAGTGTAATTTCTGATTTTATTAATTAGATTGTGCATTAAAAACCTTGATTTCATGAGCTAAATATTCACTCAAATGAAGTTTTTTAATGTAGCAAAACCATTCTACCTTATGTGGTAAATCTTTGACTGAAGATTGGTCCTATTCATGTTAAAAGGTTACTGAAAGGAACTAGTATAGCTAATCCCACAGGCCAGAAACATTGGCTGATAAAAGATGAGATTATCAAGAGTTTCACAAATCTTTTTCTATAACAGCCAGATATGCTAATATACTATAAAGTCCAGGGACGGCTTAAATATGACTGGCCACACATTGACCAAACTAACACTGTATCTGGCACAGACAGACTGGATGCTTTCATTCCTCTGAACTTTTTCAGAGCCCTTAGCCAGTCCAAGGTTGGAAAGTGTCTTCTCTGATTTCATATATGCAGAATATGGAGGAGCTACCCCTCTTTCACCCTGCGAACGAGACAATCCAGTCAAGTCATACAGCCAAAATTTGCGAGCCCTTTATAAAAATAGCACAAATACTAGCATTTATCCAGTGCATTATGCCAAAAATTCAAAGTAATTGTAAATATTTGGAATCAGAGGCAGGCAAATTTCCTGAAACAGGTAAGGTAAAGACAGAAAACATCTTCCAGAATCTAAGCATGACAAAACCAAAACATGACCCTTCAACAAGAATGGTGACCAAAGCATCTGTAATTATAAACTCAGTTTCATTAGGGTTGAAGCTATAAGGGACCGTTATTTCAGGCCTGGAGCATTAGACAGACAGAAAGAATTAGAGAATATGAGAAGGACAGTACACATCAGAAAAATGTACACCAGAAAGTGACAGCAGCCACAAAGAAAAAAGTGAAGCAATGTAATGTTTGGCAGTAGAGGACTAAGAAGCTAAAATTGATAATGATAAGTGACAGGAGAATAAAGACAGTGAGACAGAGAGAAAGAAAAAAAAAAAGCTTTATAAAAGGCATTTGTATGACCTGTAATCTGGGGGAGATGAGGGAGAGGAAGCCATGACGAAGAGAAGACCATAGCAGTCAAAGTAATGAATGATGACACTGAATAGCAGTGTAACTGGGGTAGAGGTTTTAGAATATT
>NW_010579136.1:3403-44686 GCF_000705375.1 Tinamus guttatus | reverse complement strand
ATTTAAGGACAACGAATAATTCTTGAAAACTTTCAATCAGAGGTCTATTTTTAAAGGCTTTGAAAAAGCTTAAATTTTCTTTACTATTCTTCAGCTGCCCTGGAAAATTAATAGTAATTTGCAAATCAAAAGAGTTTAAAAACACTAGTCAATTCACAAACTTCTCTGTGGCTATGTCCTTATAAAAGGGCAGACAATATTTTATTATTTGAACAGAGAATACAAAGAGACAGCTACCTAAAAGCTCTTCATTAAACCAGTCCTCTGCTGCCCAATCTGACATATTTATGAAGACCATAAAAATCTTGAAGATACAAGCTTTCCTAAAGATCACAGCTGTAAGGCTGTCTCTAATCTGGAAGAAGAAAAACCCTGAGCAGATTAGGCATCAACGAATCCATCTATAGTATCTCCTAAATGACTAATGCAGCCTAGCATACAATGTCACCAAACTGAAATATTATAACAATAATTCGTTCTTCCTGTGCTTAGACAGGAATAAGCATTAAAGAGACAGAAAATGAAGAGGTATACTAAAAAAAGGCAAATGTAAAGGACAAGGGAGAAATATTCAAATGAAACACAATGCCCGTAGGAAACACTAATGACTTGAACTACTACATTTTATGGAGAGGGGTACTGGGATTTTCCCTTCTGTGTAGCAGAGGCAGCCTCAGAACCAGGAAAGGATGCTTTACAGATGACTCATTTTTAATAATAACCACATGAACGTAATAGAAAAAGATTCTGCAGATTCAGATTACTTCTATGAAAACTTCAAATCACAGTTTCATCAAGAAATCTGTGTATTAGCTACATCACCAATACATTTTGCAATTACATTCACTTTTCAAATAACATGAGCAAAGTGGAAAGTGACTAGATGTACCCACTCCTATCCAGTCCTTGAGGATAAAAGACTCTGCAAACATCTTTGCCTACTGCTTACATAGCTCATTTTTCCCTCTTGGAAATTAATACTGTTCCAAAATGTCAGTAACAGAAATTATCAATAATATTAAGTAGACTATGAACTTAAATGGCTCGTTTGAAATGTATTTCAGCCATCTTGAAAATACCAGAGATGCTTTTGTGCCTACAGTGTTCTTTCCTGCCTTCCAAAGGAAAATAGAGCTACTGTTGATATCTACAACCTTGACAGCACAGATAATCACATTCTGATAAGATCACGTTGTCTGAGCAGTAAAAAGCTACTAAGCTCTAGTCTGTTACATATTTTTCCTTATATGCACAAAGACTGAAGCAACATAGCACTCACTTTTAGAGTAATAAGCCTATCAGGTTGATGCCACCTGATAATCATCTGGATTATCCAAAACTCATTTGTAAGTAAAAACAGGGTTTGATAAATTGGTATGTGTATGAATCAGTAATTTCACCTTATGGCAAGATTTAAGAACTGGCAGTGAGATGAACAGAAATATGAAAGCAAGGCAAGGAATACAGCTTTTTAATACTCCTGTTGTTTATTTCCAATTTTGCTATTAAGGAGCCTTGCACTTTCATAGAATTTCAGCTACCGTGAATAAAGAATAAAAAAATTCCAAGATTGAAGAAATAACTAAAGTAATACAAAATAATATAAATGAATTATTAAACAAAACAAAACGTAACTGCATGGTACACCAAGTATCAATATTCCATAATCACCATTTTTAATGTTTTCTTTCTAGTCTTACCATTTTTTTCCTGAATATAAAACAGAAAATCATATATAATTTTGTGAAATTATTTTTTCACTTGTAGGACAGTAAAATAGGACAGTACAGTACAAACTTTTAAAGTATCAATAAGTCACTTACATTTAAAGGCAGACAATTATTAGTCACATTTTCTTCCAGTACTGTCATTGATTTACCGGTAACTGAAAAAAAATAATGCCACTTTACATTTTATGTTTCCTGGAAAGTTTCCAAGAATAGCTTCTCCTGAATGACATTTAATTTAGTGAGACACACAGATTTCTCGTGGTAGTTTTACAAAGCAGAATGAGAATGATGCTGAGATTGCAGAAGTCTCAGCTAGGAAATCTATGTAATGCTGCAGAGTACCACGTATGTAACAGTGTGACTACAGAAGCCACACAACTGTCCTCACTTGCCACTTGGACTTTTGGAGTAAAAGGATTTTTTTTTCATTCAAAAGCAATCATTCTTTTTATCTCATTCACATGATGAAATTACACCTCAAATAAACCTCACACCAACTCCTCTGACATGAACAGACCAGCCACACACATCAGGGTTTATTCTAGAAAATTAAAGTACAAATGTATTAAATATTTTTGCTCCACCTAGCGAGGGGAATATTTTTAAAGTCCCGGTGGCAGAGTCTAAGACCATTTTAACTCTAGAAGAGGCCCATACAACACAAGGTTACAAGGACATCCATCCAACCTTGGCTTATGTGCATTATTTCTCAATATTAAGAAAATCCACTCTTTCACATGCATCCCTATATTCATAAACACTGTGGAAACAATTCCCTGCAATCTTTTTCCTCTCCTGTGTCTCCACAGGGAACTATATGGGCCACACTTTTAAAGAAAACACGGTTCTTGAGTCCAAACACAGTATGAGGAAATAAAAAGTAGATGATGGATTTTAAGTACAATACAGAACAGGTAGAGGTGGGGGAAGGAAGGTTAAATTACTGCCTGGATTTCCCATTGGCAGTGAGATGCAGGGCAGCATTTTGACCTTTTGAAAGCTGCTCTTTGGCACTCTAGTGCTGAAAAACTATCATTAAAAATTATTTTGAGTGGTAAACAGATGGTTTGCTTTCAGGTATTCAAGAGCATGGACAATGACTCCTATATTTCCATATGTCCTATCAGCTTGTAATGGGATAAAGAAATAGGACAAATAGCTGGAGCAACCCTAACTTTGAGTAGACTTTGGCTGCCAGAGAGCCTCTTGAGTGCTAAACAGGTACATATAATTTATGACAGTCATTAAAAGAATGATTTTGAACACTACAGAGAAGCAAATAGACTTATATTGCTCGTGTATTTTAGGTCATCAAAATCTCTGTTAAGTCAGTGGCAGGCAATCCAAGAAAGCAATAAATTTTTATTGGACACATCTTTTGGGAGCTTTGCCCAAGTAGCTTTACTTCTCTTTGACCAGAGTGGAAAGCCGAAATCTAGTGCCTTTAGGGCATTTCCACTACGAAGAGAAAATGATGAAAAAGTCATGTATTTTTTGAAGCAACTTCTCATTAACGAGGAACGTAAAAAGTGTTATTTTCCTTTCCATTCAGAATTGGGCCCAATCTTAGCTCACACTTCACTGTCTTTTGAGGGCAGGTTCTCCCAGTTCTACCGATGATTCAGTGCAACCTCAGGGTGTTAAGTCTTCCTGCCTCTGTTCCATTATTTCTGTAGAGGCAGGGAAGGCTAATGGGGAGTTTTGGTGGGCATCTCTCTGACGGCAGCTGAGTAGCCATAGTGAAAGTGTGGCCCTATGGCCTGCCCGAATAGTGACATCAGGAAAAAAACAGTGATCAGGATTCAACTCTTGAATGGATTCACAGGAAACATTGTTCAAGAATATAAACAGACTCTGAGATTACAGTATTTTTGCTAAATCAAGAAGAATAAAATTACCTTAAACACACAAAAATAAATGTGGCCCCTGGTCATTTACTCTGCACTACGTAGTTAGCTGATATTGCACTTGCTTTCAATAAGCAGTAGCACCTAGCTTGAGCTGAGATTACTACAGACAATTTAGTGGCTCTGCATTAAATATTTGTGTACTTGCTATATTCAAAAATATTCATTGAGGCTCTCACAATGAACATTTGGCAATATTGTGGCTGTTTATACATATTAATTAGCCAAACATTATGATTTTATTGAAATTCACTGAAATTTCGACTTCTCTGAAATCTATCAGGGAGGACAGTTTGAGAATTTAGGGGAGTAGCCAAATAGTTATATATAGTTTTTATATTTATAAATATTTTTTATGCATACATGTATTTTGAAACAAGTAATAACATCAAAAGTAATCATGAAAGTAATAGCATTTTCCCAGATTCCATAAAATTGATGCATACAAGTATGCACATAAATAAAATTAATATTTTAATCATGGCTTTGCTAATTTTCCTAAGTAGAAAACCTCCTCCTTTTTAGCTAGATACTACTTGTTTGGTATGGTTCTGCTACAAGACTACTTGACTAATCATTTTGTTTTAATGATGCTATTAAAATACCACAAGGCTGTCCTTAGCAGTCCTAATTACTGCTAAAGGGATACTTTAGAATATACTCATCCTGCACTCCATACCATAAATTCAGTTAGCAAGATAGATGCTCATACCTACATTACTTTACAGAAATTAATTCTTCATTAGTGACCAGTGTACTAAACACTTAATTCCTGTTTGCACCAGTTGTTAACCTAATCATGATTTATTCTGGTGATTAATTTTAAGACTTCGATATAATGCAAGATAACTATTGAGCAGTGAAGAGAAGCGACATTTAACAACATACATATACACCCTGTTCTTAATAATTCAGCATCAAGTCTAACTATCTTAAATAAAAAATATTCTCCTTTTCTCACAAGCAAATGTACCAAGTCAGGTACAAAAGAATTTTAACAATAGTTAACTGTACTTTTTAGATCTCCGGGTTTACTGCCCCAAATTAAATATTTGTGTACATAGTGAAACATCTTTCTCTGTTTTTTAGGCCTAAGTTTTATGGCATTTTAAAAGACTACATTCACAAGGACAAGTCGAAACATTCTAAATTATGAAATTAGATGCTTAGGAATTCTTGAGGCAACTAAAAAGACAGTGATGCTCTAAATATAGAATTTGATAGGATTTGTCTAAATTCCTCTCTTTCCAAATTTCCTCCTTATAGGCATGTTTGAATATGCTGTTAAAAACTGGTCTCCTGCTTTTTCATATTTATTAATGATAATAATGATAACATTCAGGACTGACATTCTGAAAGTATTTTTGCTTTTTATTTGAGCCTTTTTTCAATCTGTCAAAGGAAAAAACTATGGGTTCTGGTTCATTTCACTGCAAGTGTATAGAAGCCGTATTATATCACTGTCCACCAGTATAGATTTCTTTTTCTTTCTATTTATAAATGAAAACAGATGAACTCAATAAAAGTAAGCCTACAGAATTATGGTTTCCTTTATTCTAGTGGTAAAGAAGTTTATACATAATTGGCGCATAATTTTATCCAGTGGTTTAAACATTGTCTTGAACTTGAAAAAGGAACCATTCAGTTTAAGAACCTGATGGTTTCATTTCAGTGCAATCCATCATATTTTCTGATATTAGCAAACGTGGACTGCCTAAATGGCCTTGACCTACTACATGCAGGAAAGCTTCCCTAATTCAGTCTCAAGCCTAAAGTCCAGACCAGTTCAACTGTCCCAATAACGTGAGACAGAGTAACTTAGAAGAGGGGGGGGCAAATTTTGCTCTCACAGCAATGATATCAGGAAATTGAATTCCATTTAATGGAGAGAAGAACTTTGTCCTCTGCTATGTCAATACAGTATTAGTAAAACTCTCTATATACTTAGTAATGTCATGTCAAGTTTTATTTGAGATATATTTGACTGTAAGGGTTGGGCTTCCTGCCAACACATGGAGGGGCAAGAACTGTCTTGTATTCTTATTTAGTTACTTTGGGGTCAAACAATACACAATTAGCAAGCCTTTTACGTGATTCATGGGCAACTCTAGCCAATGATAAAAAATATCTGACATAAATATATGCACTGCTAGACATTAATAAAGTAAAAGGTAAAAAGGAAAGGTCTTCCCCACTAGTTCTAGAGCACAGGCCAGGCACGCAGCTCATGTCACGCAGCACAGGTCCATGTTCTTCAGGGGAATGACTCTGGTTTTGCATGCAGTGAGGTTCAGTAAACCCACCACTTTTCAGTAAAGTCACTACTTCCTTTAAAGTGTTATATGACTTAAACAGACAACACACTAATAATGTTTTAACTCGTTACCAACTTGAAAATTTCAGCTTTGTTTTGGCAGATACTGGAGAAAGAAATTCAGAACCAGAGACTAATCCTTATTCTCTCCCTACTGTAGGCATTCAACTTAGGATAGGATGTTTCATCCCTTCCTACTTCTCCACAAAGTCTAGAGCCTAAATAGCTATCACTGATCACACATCCAATTTTGAATCCGTAACTGTAAAAAAACCCCTTATATATGGCTATTTCATATGTCTTTTCCTGAAGTTTACCAGAAACAGAAATATTAATCAACTATAGCACAGAACATGTGTAATACCTGATTCTTTGCTTATGAAAAAAACCTGACATTTACCCACTTATCAGTGTTTTCAAACTATGTGGAACTGTATGAGTTGAAAATAGACAAAATGTGTAGCGCCATTTTTCTAACACATCACTGAACATTAGTCTCTTTAAGATTACAAGCCGTACTATTTCCTTCTTAAACTACAATATACTCAAAACATACATCTGCCCTGAAAAAATAAAATGGGAACAGATTACAAATAACAATCCAGTCATGAGCATGAAGTTCTTTCCATCACAAGCAGATCATACGGAATCACTTTTCCTTTTTTTAGTCTCGTTCCCTATTCAAGAGAAATCAGCTTTGGAAAATTCTAACAGTATGAACACATTTATGTGGATAAATACAAAAATCCCACTTTTAAAGTCCCTTAGGTCATAGAGCCAAAGACATGCTGTATTATAATGCACACCTTGTTGTGTGCTGTAACTTGCACAAAAATATTATTCATACAAAGTTTATAATAACATACCATTAGCGTTGTGATAATAAACATTGTTAACAAATGTTCCATAGTTGGCAAGGACACCTCTCCACCTTACACTAGCTACTAACCTTTCAGAATAAACTTCCACTTCTAAATTAAAAAAAAAAAAAAAAAAAAAACCAAAAAAACACCTCTAAATCCAGAAGATTTTAGACTTTTGTTTGTGAAACTATTTGGAAATGAAAATCATCAGAAAAGCAGATAAAAGACATGAAACAAACAGAAGTAGTGTTCAGATTCTGTGATCTTCCATTACACATTCCGGCTATAACAAAGTTAGAATTCTTCAAGAGGCTTTCAATAGCCTTTTTTAACTGGAAAATGCAAATCTGTCAAAATCTGGACTCCCCATAGGAAAAGTACCCAGATTTTCACTGGAAAATGGAAATAGAAGATCACAAAAACATTTCTAGGTAGAACATGTCCTTAGAAAGATGAAGACTATAATTCAAGTGCTGGATTCCACTATTTCTCCAAATCCCAGGCCATTCCCTACCTATTGGTCTATTCGCTGCTCAGAGATGGTTGACACTCCTTGTGCAATCACGTTGGATCAATGAAGAATCACTGAAGAAGAGATGTGCAGTCAAACTTTCCCAACTGACAAGAGAACTCAGTGGTCCAGCCTTTAATGAGGTCTTATCAATAAAATTTTTTGAATCTGTTATCATATTAATGGATATGATTTAAAGTGAAACATCCCCAACAGACAAGACTGAAGTGCACTCAAAAATTATCAGTATATTGCTGGTACAAATGTTCCTCTGTATCGTAAGAGAGACAAGATCGTGTCTCTGCTTAGACTACTTAAATATTAACTCCTTAAATACACACAAGGATGCAGTTTAAATTATTTTTTCTTATTAAAATTATTTTGAAAATAAAACTACTTCAAAGTAAACTGGAAAGAAACAATAACTGGCATTGTTGGAATCTTGTGAAGGTATTTAATAAAGCAATCTCTGGCAAACTATGACATGAAGTCTCATATGGAACATGGGACACTCGGCTTGTGCTTGCTGCTTAAGTTTTGGTACCAAACTATTGCTATGTTAAGGCTAAGAACATACTTCTGAAAAAAAAATCGACTTTGCTGCGTGCTCTAGAACTGACTCAGTTTATATCTCTTCTCTTGATAATATATTTTTCTGGCTTATTCTGTGAGATGAATTTGAGCAAAAAGTTCTCAGGGTCCAGATTTCAGAAGGAAGCAATTTTTATGGACACTGGCAAGCTCTCCCAGTCCTTCACATACATGCGAATGATCAAACCAGTGGTCTTATGAAGTGACAGTGGCCTCAACTGCTTGGCAAGCACCCCAATGACTGTGCTAGCCCATCCCTCCTCATGAAAGCCAAACAGTGTGGATCTCAAACAGGATGGGCCTGATTTTCATGAGCTGACAGGTTATAATGGTTCATTGACAAATTAAGCAAAACACTTTGTAGCTTGTTTTTTTTTATAAGGAGGGCAGCTGAGGAAAGCTGTAGTGGCCATTGACTCTGTTCTCTTTTTAGTTACCGTCAACTAGATCCGATGTCTGGAACAAATCTGAAAGAATCCAAAACAAGATACTTCCATATAGACATTAGTGGTAATATGACTCAAGACCAAGAGAAAATGGAGATGATGCTGAAATTGTCTTCCAAAACAAAACAACAAAAGCATAAGGGGAAAAACCCACAAAGTCTACAGCTCAGTGGCTGTTAAGAGAAAAGAGATGAAAAAGTATGAGAGAATGGAAAAGAAAAGAAAAGGAGAGAAAAGAAAAGGAGAGAAAAGAAAAGGAGAGAAAAGAAAAGAAAAAAAGGTTTGTCTGCAAGAACAGCCTGCTGCAGACTTCAACTTTTCATTTCTTTCGGAAATCTGAGTTTGGCTAAAATTGTAAAATTGACATTCCAGTAATTTTATATTAAGTATTTTTTCTCACTAAATGAACTTAAATATAATATATAATTTGTGTTCTGAGAGCATGCACAATGTCTGGCAAGATCACGCCTACCAGCTCAACAAAACTGCTTTCAAGACTGCGCCTTACACTAATAGCTGTAGTTAAAGCTATTACACTTTTTCATCTTGATGGATAACACATTAGCTAACCAGAAAACTGGGATGCCACTGTTGGGAAACCTCATTCTATCAGCACAAGGTCTTCTTACAAGGCTATAACAAAGAAAATGCTTTACAGTGTTAATGGATCTTATGTTGTGAGCTGGTCTATCAATGCAAACCACACAGTATAGATAACGGGCTAAAGTATTTACTACTGCAATTACGTTGTAATATGTTCTTGTGTTCTTCAATGCAAGTAGTTATTAAAAACTAAGTGTGGCTAATTTCTGTTATGCAAAGAAACTAATAATGACATTAATTGGTTTGTTGACACATAAGGAAAATGGACACCAAGTCCTGCTTCCTTAATGTCTCCTTTCAGCAACTGTTTTTCCTCAATCTCTCCTCCTTTGTCTTTAAGTCCAGCTAATTCTAGCTGTTTCTCCATGCTTTTTCTCTTGAGCGTGCGCGTACACATACACACACACACACAAACGAAAGGGTCAAGTTTCTTCCCTTACATTTGTTATCACAATCCTGAGAACACCCTAGCTTGGCAAGGCCAGGTCAGTGCCCAACTTTCCCTGCAGCCTAGTCCTTGACTGCAAGAAAACCAGACCTAAATGTCTTAGGCATTTTCTGCAATTGATAAGCACAAGATTCATTTTACTGTTCCATTTTTTAGCCAAATGACAGGACTCTGACATACCCTACAGGTTCCAGAGTGCACTCTTGTCCATGCTGCCCAAGCTACAACATACTAACTCTATTCTGCAAAGATAAACAAAATAAGAATCAATTGAAAATGGACAAGGAAGAACACGGTAGACCTAACTGCTCCAAATTAACTACACTGCCTTCCTGATGTTACATTAGACAGACAAGATATGTGAGGGGGAGCAATTGTCCCGCAACATACTGATTTAGGAATTTCTTTATTCATAATTAAAAAGAAAAAAACAGGAATCTAGATCTTAAATCGGTCTCACTTACTAAAACTGGATACATTTAATCATTGTATAAAATAAATTATGAAAGCATTTTCTTTTAAATATGGCTAAGAATTATTTACGAATCTGGAAAATTTCCAAATAAATACTCAGATTTCTTGAAACTAATTGTTTTGAAAACATCTGCAAACTGTAAGTCATAGTTTTCTCACTGTATAAAAACAAACTCATTCCCAAGCAGAGCCTGAATTTATGCCACATTGCTGAAGACTTACACTGTGCTTATTTTGAGCATGCTGGTTCTCACCAAATCTGTTTTTATGGGCTTCAGAAACAACCTGTTTAACCAAAGAAATGAAGATATTTCTAACCTCACTTCAGTGATGTTCTCGTAACAGCACAGCTGCTTTGTACCAGAGGAAGCTGACCAATGTCATTCATGGTTACAGCTAAACCCATAAATCTCACCAAACCCAAGAATATCTTGATTTTGCAGCTCCCTTATGAACAATTAGGAGATTTTTGAGGCTATGAATACTGTGCTTTATACTGCAACTACAGAGAGATTTTTTCATAAACTCACAGAGTAATTCAGTATCCCAACCTGCTGCTCAAAGTGAGCTCAGCTAGGAGCTCAGACCAGGCTCCTCAGGGTTCTCCTCAGACAGGCTGGGAAAACTCCAAGGATGAAGCCTGCACAATCACCCTGGACAACTGGATGCCTAATTGTCCTCATGGGATTTTTTTTTTTTTTCTTAGAGCTATTCTGAACCTTCCTGATGTCCTCACAGGCGGAGGTCTTCAGCCCCACGACCACCAGGGACCTCCCCTGAGCTCATTCCCATTTCTTCTGGTCCTTCATGTGCCAAGGGGCCCCAAGCTGGATGCAATATCTGCATGTGGTCTAATGAGTGCCAGACAGGATGGGATGATCCCTCCTCCGGATCCACCGGCAGTGCTGGTCGTGCGGCCCCAGGTGCTGCCAGGGCACACCGCTGCCTCGTGCTCAGCTCGCGGCCTGCCAAGACCCCCAGGGCTTTTCCGCAGAGCTGCTGCCCAGCCAGCCCCTTCCCAGGGTTTCTGGAAGGGGCTAATCCTGCCCAGGTGCAGGGCTTTGCATTAGGCCATACTTAAATTCATAAGGTTCCCGTCTGCCCAGTCCTCCGACCTGTCTAGGTCCTTCTGAATAACAGACCTAAAAGCACTCACCTTGACAGGCCTAAAAGCTCTCACAACCTGGCAAATGGTTGCCCAAATCTGATATCATGGGCAAGTCTGATGAATGGACACCCCATTCCCTCCCACCTGGTCATTGATAAAGATGTTGAATCCCCGATTCAACAGATCCCTGATGGACTAACTACTACCCTCCAACCCCAACCACCTAACCAGTTATTACCCCCTACCTGTGTACCTGTTCAGACCATGAGGTCACAACTTAAGATATCTTTCGACCTGTTAGTCCAGCAAGCTAAGTTCTTATGGTAAACCTTTTATTTTATAACTTTCAAATTGCAAATGCTGCAAAAGAAACCTAAGAAAGACATGGAAGCCACAGGTTCTGTAATGAATTTATGTTGCAAGTGGATCTAATAATATACAGCATAGACTTCATTTTTTCTGAAATATGACCTCTCGTTCAGATAATAAATTAAAAATTTTGAGTATTTATTCAATTTCCTTCATTCTTTTTCATTTTTATAGTTTCGGTCATATGATCCAGATAATATTGCACCATGCCTAATTTAAAATACAACCATTCCTATACCAATTAAGTACACTTAGTTCATAGCAAAAAGAAGGGAATATCTTATATCTACTACACTCGCAGCAGCGTAACAGTGTTCACCGTGATTTTCATTAAGACAGTTCAGCTACAGAAAGTCTACAGAAGTCATTGATTCAGGCAGACAGGATTCCTCCTCAGAAGAGAAACTACAGACTTTTAAAGAACAGATTTTCAGCTCACCTCTGGACCAAACTGACATCCCATGGAAAAGAAAGCACTTGAAACTTTTCAAAGCTACCAGAGATCAGTCCCAAGCACAACTATTAGCTAAGATGGAAACAAGATTCAATTGCTATTACTGTTCTTTTTCTTCTAGTCATATCTGTAACAAAAAATGTCTAAATCCATCATCATTTGGACAATATTCAGTAAACAGGTAGAACTAGGTACATCAATTATTGCCTTATAATAGGCCCATAGAATTTGCTGCCACAAAATTACAGGTAGAACAGAACTTCCAAATACTTTAGAGAGTCTATAATCAAAATATTTTAAAAATATATGGGTATTATGAAGTAAGTACTCTTGTAATCATTAAATAACCAGTAAAGTTATTCAATGGATAAAGGCTCCCCAGCTCAAACACAAATCAGGTTCTTTGCATTCTGCCACTAGCACGAATCCTCCAGGACTGCCTCAGAGGGTAACCTGTTCTGGTGTTCAAACTCTGCTCATCCGAGAATACACGTATCATTTAGCCACACTTTACAGCATATGATGAATCATATCTGCTTCTCTTTTACCACATTGGATCCAGGTTGCTGGGAAGAAAGATTAGTCAAGAGCGCAAACCACAGCATTAACGGAATAAGAGTTTCAGATTTTTTTTGTCAGGAAAGCCAGAGACAGGCAGTTCACATTAAGAAAACAAGCTGATTTAAGAAAGCATAAATACTGGTTCTAAACTCAGAGGAGTTTGAATATTGTATAGCCATCATTATAAACCTCAGATGGAATCCTATGTGTAAGTGATTATGTAAGTCACCATAATTATTCTCCTTCAAATATTTTTTTGGAAAAATACTACATAAATACACTTGAATACACTAAAATTAGAACAACAAAGAGTTGGCAATTGGGAACATTTAAGGCTTGTCTCCAAACGCTCCAACTGAAAATAACGCAGTTATTTGAAATCTGCAACAGAGATGGACAAGTCATTTCCCCGCATACTTTCATAAAGAGGTGATCACTCTAATATTCAACATTGTTCTGCAAAGGATGTTCAAAAATATTAGTGTGGATTCATATATTGCTGCTTAATACAGGATGTGCTTAATACTAGTCAATGTACCTCCGTTCCATTAACACCTTCCTTTAACTCCTTAATTTATTAGCAAGATTCATTACTGTCAAAAAAAAAATCTCAAATACAAAGCTCAAAGACAATTACTATTATTGTAAATGGCATAATGGCATCAACATAAACTACATTTACTTGACCACAGCTAACTGTGAGCATCAGATGTGATTTAGAAGCCATACATTTCTAGGTAGATGTATATAACACTGTTCTGTGACTTTCTTTAAATGATTGCTTTGGTTCTGCAAGTTTGTGCTTCAGTTAAGACTAATCTTAGCACTTTCTCTTGCCAGGATCCTATGACATATTCATCATCTTCAACTCCTAATGCATCCACAGCACTTCACGTCTCCCCTAACAAAACATTTGGGAGATTTGGGAGTAGTTGCTGTTTATTTCCTTTCTCCCTCATGAAAATGATAACACCAAGCCACCATCTCCGGCTCAGTAGCACTGCTTGAATGTCATCCAGAACTTCCTGATTTTTTTCTACAATGTTTTCTTGCCTTATTTGAAGAGTACAAACAGAAATTCTTTATTAAAGGTGAACGGCTCTTCTGCAAAATCTCTGATCCCTTACAGCAATTTCTGTTAAAAGCTACACATACACTTTGCTTTTCTAAAGCCATTCACTAGCCTTTCCATAAGGAAAAATAAATCTTCTTCACTAATGACCTCTAATCATCATATTGAGTTTAAAAAAAAAAAGAAAAGAAATCAACTCTGTTTTTCCTTTGATTTTGTCTCTGGGGCATTGGTTCCAGTTAATACGTGGTGCACCACTCCCTTGGCTAACCAGCACTGGCTGGAGGTGATTTATCCTACTGCCATTACCAAGGTAATTTGCCATGTATCATTACACTGCTGACCAGTGATTTGGGAGTCCCAGCAGTATCACTGGGATGTAAAACTAGTGAGAACCTACTATATGAAAGCTGGAGTTATTACACTGCTCCTCTCTGAGCTATTTAAGCCACTTTTAGGAGACCCTGGAGCTTGCTCCTTGAAGTACAGTATTTATTTTCCATGACAATTACAGACTTAAAAGCCTAGGGCCTGATCCAAAGACTTCTGTAGTCAATGGCAGACTTTCTACTGGTTTCCTTTGCACCAAGGCTTGACACATAATTTGCTGAAATTGCAGCCACCCTATTGCCCAAGTCACAAATGATAGCTAAAGGGGTGAGCTCTTATGCCCAGCCATACTGCCGCTCACAGCTGTGGAGAAGGAGAAAACTCTACAGAGCCATTATATTGCCACCTCACATTCAGCTTAAGGCTCATATGAAGAGCCTTAACTTTCAGTTCATCAACAGTATAGTTTGGAAACAGCCTGCTCTATTTCTTGCCTTTTTTTTCTTTTTAATAACTTTTTATTCCACAGATTAGCCCAGTGAATAGAAATCTTGAGTCTCAATGCTAGAAGAAATGTCCTTTTCCTTCCAGCTGCTCAAGATTCTGTGATTGATGGGGCCATTTCTACACAGAGCTTGCAAGTATCAGCTCCAACTTCTTTCTTGCAAGAATTGTAAATTAAAAAAAGAAAAGAAAAGAAAAGAAAAGAAAAGAAAAGAAAAGAAAAGAAAAGAAAAGAAAAGAAAAGAAAAGAAAAGAAAAGAAAAGAAAAGAAAAGAAAAGGAAAAGAAAAGAAAAGGCACATACCTAGAACACTCAGAACAAAAGCACATTTTTTTGGAAAATTATCCTAATCTGCAAAATAAGGACTTTAAAACAAATACAACCTATGTACAACTATTTCTCTCTGAGATACAGGAAATTTTAAAATACCGCTAGACATGTTTTATACCATACTGATTGTGAATATAATCTTTCTCTCGTACAGAGGTAGCTTACAGAGCCCCAAATCTGTGATTTATCCACTGAGTTTGCTTCATATTTAAAAAATCATGTTGTACATTTAAAACATCTGTTGTTCGGAAAGCTCTTAGCTACAAGGAGGGAATAGAATCCAAAAAAACAACAAGGTCATAGTATGGCCAAATCATTCCTCAATTTTACTTTTTTATTATTTTTAAAGCTGCTTTGGGGTTTATGAGCTACAGAAAGTTTGTTCCATTACCAAAAGGAAATGAACATACACCTCGAAATGACTAAGAATATTTACAGCACAGACTGTCATCAGACAGAGCTTGTGCTTTCAGTAGCCATCACTGAGCAATGACATATAATAAAGGCAATCAAGACAATACACTGTGACTAATAGTCTCAAAGATTTCAGTCCAGTATCTGTAATTAAAATTACTCCTCTTTCTAATATTAAATATTACCTCTTTCTGTCTCACAAGTCCAATAAATGACTCCTTTTAGCATCAAATACATAAAATAAAAATCCATTTTTCTCTAATAGCAGTGTTGAAAAAGTGTGAAGTACTTTAATAAGTGAAAAACCAAAACAGCAGCAATAAAAACTTATCATAAATTAACTTGCTTTTCCCTAGAGCAACCAGAATATTGAAGAATAAAGAAAAAGGAAAACACATTATAAGATTAAGTGTGGATTTTGGTATGTATGTAGATTATATTTTTGCACATAGCAGAATGAAAGCAACCTCCTAAAACATTTAGATTTTCTACTGCCAGACCATGAATCCTCCTGGCCTTCCTCTTGACTCTAAAGCTAGCATTAGGATCTTTCACATTGAATACCCTTGTTTCACACCTACCTTACAACAGTGACATATGTTTAAGTTATTACACTATGCACATGTTCTTATGACATGCCAGGAGTTAATGTTTCTGAATTCTAATGAAAACAAGGGCTTCCTATTACCAGTTAACCAGTGTATTGCACGTATGAATGCTGCACAGTACCAGTACTGAGAAATTATACGCATCACCAGTATACTACTACTGCTAGTGCTAGAATTTTCTTTGCATCTAGCTTTCAGACTGGGCTTGTACAAACACTTCTGAGGATTCTTCTATCTTATTTGCTCCACAAACCAGACCTAAGGACACCTTGGGTAGCAGCTGCATGCAATCCTTTTTGTAGAATTCCGTGAAAAGGTCAGCTAAGCTTGTTAATGTATTTAAGGTGTCTGTTCCATTTAAATCAAGTTTAAAAAATGGAATGGAGACTAGTAAGAGAGAACAATTCCACATAAATGAATAACATATGGAAATGCTCAATAGGTCAACTATGTAAAAACGTGTTATATACTGTGTTTATAGGTATTTTATTCACAGACAAGGTTGGCATTAGGGTTTTATTGATATCCTGGTGAAAAGCACGTTAATCTAACTAAGGGTTGCAAGCCCCTTTTCTCTACATTGCAATGCAGACAACCTAATAGCACAGTAACACATGATTATTTCAAAAAGTATTAGCTTGCACATAATTCACATCATACTTCGATTGCAAATCAATTCCACTTTTGTATCCGGATTTGTTTGCAGGTGACCTGTACATTATAATATACCTAATCAAAACCTTCTGCTATGAACATTTCTGAACTTTAAAACTGTGATTATATATCCAAAATCATAATTCTGTAGTGCAGGACCATCTTCAGTCAAAAGTACCGGACATTTTATCACAACTACTGAGCCAGCCTAAACCAAATAACATAGTGCTTGATTTCTTGGTGCCTGAGTATATGCAAAATTTGGACAAAAGCAATAGGCTAAGTCTAAAAATGAAATAGCAAAAGAAAACATGGTCACACAGGAAAGACCCTAAAGGTACAGAAACAATCATGTTCAGCAAAGAACTAAAGGGGGAATTTCATTTGTACATAATCTTTGCTTTCAGTGAAACTGCAGATACGATGGCAAATAAAAGCAGATATAGGTGCAGTGTGTATTGCAGTCTCTGTTGTTGCTTCATTACAAGGAGGGTTTAACTGCCCTGTGTTCCAGGGACTTGTCTGGGAACTCCTGAAACCCAGGGCAAGCTCCTACTAGGTCTGCATCTGATTAGCCTTTGGATTTTTCAATCACATATCTGAATGCAATCCACATTGGCACAGCTCAGGAACCACATTAATGCAGCACACCGTATTTGTCTTTACCCCTAGACATCACGCCATTTAGCAACTAGTCAGCTATGCTAGTACCAGTTATGTATCTCAGCGTAGCACGCAGGATTCACCTTAAACTGCCACTGCAATAACCTTCTCCTGCTAGACGGAGAATGCGCTGAAGGAACTAAAAGCCCTACATGAATGCACGAGCAGCTACGGCAGGAAGTTGTTAGCTGCTGGGCTCATGACTCAGAAATCTGCTTTCCATTTACACCTGCTCCAGCGGAGTCCCCATACTCTTCTCAAAACAAACCTCTGATTGAGGCTGGGAGGTGTGATAGTAGGCGTGACTGTCACGTAACGGGAAGCATGTGTGGGTTATGTCCTTTCTCAGACAGTATTTAGTTAAGAAGCAGCCATTGATACTGGGTGGATTTTTTTTTAATCAAAGGGCACAGGGTCAAATTTAATATGAGCAATATACCTGCAGTATAATTGATGCTATACACCGATATACTTGCTATCTGTACCCACAGCAAACATATGCTTAATACATAAAGCTATGCCATAAAACTACAAGAGCAACCTGTCCTTAGTACATACATATGTATACATTATATATAAAATATCCAGAACAAGACCATACCACTCTGTTTTCCATTTATTAATTTTTAGAAAAACCTCAGAACCAAAACTGCAAAGACAACAAATCAAATGAAAATAAAACTGTCTCCTATCACAGAAAATTCTGTATTCTGGAATTAAAAGTTCGATTTTATAAGTAATATGAGTAAGAAGAAAATCTAAGTACTAAGTATCAAAAATTTTCAAGGTATAATATAGCATCTTCAAAAATGCAGGATGAGGGAGGAATATAAAATAAATTAGAAAACCGAAGGTCTGAAAATCATCTAATAAAAATACTTGATTCCATTTGTAATATGTGGAAAGAATAGCATTTTACTTTCAAGGTATAAAAAGGATATTGACCTACACCCTTCCAGCATGTAGCAGTTGAGCTACAATCAAAAACCAAAGGCTGTACAAATGAATTAACAAGAAAGAATCTGAACTTGGGGTCAGACTATCAACTGCTAGAAATGCTCCACTGATTTGGACTTTTCTCTTATAAAAAGAAGAGATCGCAATGCTTCAGATAGAAACTGCTGTTACACCGCTGCTCACATAAGAAAACACCTCAGTTTGCATCTTCGAATCAAGTGTCCCCAGGTCAATATTCTGCAAGTAATCTAAAATCACGGTTTAGCCCCTGAGTACTCCACTGAGAAGAAAGAGTAACTAAACATCTGATATGAACAGACATGCTCCAGAACAGCACAGTCAGATTGCAAATGAAACACTTGTAAGACGGATCTGCGAGTGCTTCACACCAATATACATCCAGGAAAGTAAAGAGAAAGACTGCTGGAATCCATCTGTAGGGTTGCTTTTTAAAATTCCATTAATAATAACTATTTGTTATAGTAAACTTTTTAGATAGAATCTTATCTCCTGATTTATCAATCAAAAGGCTTGTTGCCACAAAACATACTTAGCAGCTCCTAAAAATCTTCCCCCCGCGTCCTCCTTATACTTACTCAAAATATAAATTACTTTGATATATTATTTTCTTTAAATTATGCATAACAATTAGAGCAGAAATTGAATACTATGTATTCTATATTTCCTTTTCAATTTCTGCAGTGTCCAAAACATTGTTACATCTCATAAATACTGTAAAATATGCATACATATGTACATGTATATGCACGTATATGTATATTTGTATGTATGTACATGGGTTTATATGTATAAGCACTGCACTTCTTCATTTGAATGTCAAATCAGTAGCAACCAAGTAAAAAGGAAGGAAATCTGGTTTTAAAAATAGTCTGTACAAGCTATTGATACTACCGTCAAGGAAATACATATATGCTACATATGAGCTATTTCATTGCTGCCTATATGTTTAAATACACCAGTGCTGATGTACCTATATTGACTATTTCAGTAAAGAATAATTTCCTACTGAGGTAATAATTTCCCAGGCTTAGGCTCCAGAACCTGAGAGTGGTACTGATAGATAAAACCCTATACAGTTAGTTAAACATTTCAGAGTAAGACAAAGCTTAGCACAGGGCTCCCTATATGCTACTCTGTGCCCCAAATCAAAGCCTGTATCTTGTTCCTCCCTTTCTACTTCGTTTTCCTCTTCTTATTCAATGGAGGTGGTGATTGAATGGACGTGGTGAATGAGGAGGTGATTTCAAGTCTCCAAGACCTGCAGAAACTGGAATATGATAAGTAAACACTGTGGTGTAAATTGGCTAGTTGAACTTCCAATGACTTCTTCATTCTGAGCATTTGTTCCCTTGACCCTGCATCCATAGTCTTGTGAAGTAACAAAATATCACATAAAAATATAATTTCTCTCAGAAATTAATCTGAGAAGATGCATATAATGAAGAAACTGCTTCATTAGTTTAGGCCACATAAAATATGGCATTTCAGAGTGTCCCAGGGACAAAACTAGATAAGGGCTGAATATTGCTATACTTTTGCTAAAAATATTCCATTAATATTTCATTTTTCAAAGTTCATTCTTTTACAATTCTCAAATATTCTGATCCAGTAATGTTGAAGAAGTGAATCACTAGGGATGTCCTTGGTTCTTTTGTCAGAGGTGCTTCTTCATTTACTTACCTCTACATTGGTAGGCAAACTTGGGCAGACTTAGGAGGGTGGAGTGGAAAAAAAGACAGCAAATTTCAAGAGCAGATAGAAAAGAGGAAGGTTCAACAGCAAAGGGAGAGGATTCAGAATTACCAATTTTTACTAAGCTTTTTTGACATCCATGCCCTCTCTTCCATTCTTTCTCCTGAACTTTGAGCAGTCTTAAGATTCTCCTAGGCCACACTTTCTTTCCCCTTTATATTTTTAACTTCCAAATCTTTTAGCAAGTTCTATATATTTAAAATACCACACAGAGAGAATTCAATGAAATGTTATACATGAACTACAAATATCTGACAGTTCCAGCAGTGTTCTCCACTGATGAAATGGACTTACATTGAAACCAATAAATGGCTGCTACTAAGCAATCAGAGGTGCTCAGTTTCATTCTAAATATGAATATATGAGATTCCACACAAAAACAGAAAAACATTTTAAATTCCTCCTGTTATTCCCATTGCAACTCAGTTTAGGTACATAGGTTGCCCAAGATGAATGATCAGCCTTCTTGTGATAGACATCTAATTAAACAAACATGCTCTTGCTAATTTTTCCTCAGAAATGCACTTGAAAAAAGAAATTAAATGAATTTAGCCATGCAACATGAAAGAATATGCAACGATTCAGACGAGATTTCAGATGAGGAGACAGTAACATTAAAAACCACCAGTGAGAGGAAGATGATAGAACTGAAAGACAGAAACGCACACAAACTGAGCATGGTGGATTTTTTCAGAGACAGAAAGATAACTGCAGAAAGCTCAACACAAAGAAAATGAGAGGAGTCACTGAGTTCAATCAGAGGGCCTCAGTGTTGGTACAGGAAGTATTATTTTCAACTGGGTTTTTAAGAATTGAAACTGTGCAAACTCCTCTCTGGGATTTAATCTGAACAAGCTTTTCAAAAGGACTTAAGAGCAACTCTGCTTTTGTTGAATAAAAGCAAAAATCATGTTTTTTTTTAAGACACATGAGCTCTTGAATCAAACACTTAAACCAGATACATTTTATTTCTTACAATTCGCATAACTATCAGTAGACCTCATGTATGTGGGTAATGGGTAAACTGCAAAAATTTTGCGTAGTCTTGTCAGAAGATAAAATAGAAGGAAGATACAGGGAACGGGAAAAGGAAATCTTGTAATGAAAAGTATGGTACACAGCCCACATCCATGAGACCAAACTGTTTTCCCCAAACATCTGGCTTTCTTTGAGGGATTTTATGTCCATAATACAATAAATAAATCAGGTTTAGGAGTGCCAGTTTATTAACTATTTAAAAATGGCTAAGCTGTAGCAGCTGCCTGGATCTCACAGTATGTCCAGATAGACCAAATGTTCCCTGTTGGTAACAGAATATTCAAATACAAGTATTACTGTTATGGATTGATACTAATAAACACTAGGTTTAATTTTAAATGGGGCTTAAAAATCCATTTCCTTCCCTTACCATTTGCTATTTATTTTTCAGCTACTGAATATTCCTGGACAGTTAGCAAAAATCTTAAACATTTCATCACTTTGCCGCACCACAGAAGGCTACGGCTCTAAAATTACAATATTTCTGAATTAAAGTTTCTTTTCTGGAATTGAATAGGTAAATACATACCATGAACGTATATTTTTCTTTTCCAACTTTCATTTTAATTCATGCCTTTTAGTCTCAAATCACCAGTTCTCATCATCTGTACTGAGACTGAAGGATGGTGAAAGAATGAGCTTTTAAGGTCACCTCTCCTATTTCCTGTTCTCTTGAATACAGGTTTCACTCTTACGATCTTACAAGAACAATTAAAAATATATATTTTGTGTGTATGAATTTAGTATATACGTGTAGTGTTCAGTTCTGAGACTGGCCAATGTTCACAACCAACTTGGTACAATCGTTGATCCTCTGGGCACTCTTCTGGATTAGCCTCATGGCAATTGTATTGTAAAGGAAATCTGTGGGTTATAGGAAGACAGTTTAGTTAATTTTCTTATGAATGAAACAATTTAAATAATTATGGCGGATCAAGTGCAGCATATAGAAGGGAAAGTTAACTATAGCAACGAGTAACTATAACTCTAGAGTAGCGAGTGCTCTTAGTTAAATTGAGTCAGAGTTCCTATAACCTGTTTATCCATTGGGGTAGTCCTGTGATTATTCTGAATCACTGGATTGTACCAACTAACTTTCTGTTTCTAGTTGCCTCGACATGAAAAAAGGAAGCCGTAGAAGAGAAAGCTCTTCAAAAATAGGTGTGTATGATCACGATGACTGAGAGAAGATGATGGAGCCTGTTGTGTGCACTTGACCTATACATACATACACACACACACGTAAGCATTTCTCTACTCTTGCAAAATGTGCAAAACTTATCAAGAATTCCAGTGTCACTGACACTTGCCTCCCTGAAAATTAGACACAAGATCAGGCGGCAGCAGGGTTAATTTTGGAAACCCAAACACCCTACAGAAAAGACCACGGACTTCCCTCCACAGTCTGACTTCAGTGCAACATATCCAAGGACTTGGAGCAGTAGGCTGCTGAAGGCAGTCTACTATTTGAAACATGAGTGGAACGTTCTTGCATAACGTTTTCACTGGGATAAAAATATGACAATTAAAATAATGTAAGTCAAGAAGAAAGAAAAGAATTTTGTTTAAAAGTTATTTTAAATATCTGAAACTTTTGGAAAATAATTTTCTAATCCAAATTATGGTCTGCATCAAAACTAAATTAACTAAATGGAATTGTTCTTTTCCTCCAAGAGACACTGCCAAAATTACATTTCAGATTTTCAGCTGAATTTGTTGTGATTTATTACTATAAAAATCAAATTTTGGAGGCTCACAAAAATAAAGTATTTCTTACAACAATCAATGCAATGCTCACTGAAATTATCAGCGGATTTCTTGGCATCATATAAGAAGTTTATTTGAATCAGATTGGTAAAAGTATTTTTATTCTAATGAATGCTATAAGAAGCAATAAATTTTGGAAAATGTCATTCTTCGAAATTTTGTTTTCACCTATATTGCTATAAACCAAAGTTTTTTGTTTTTTGTTTTTTTTTTTACATTTTATACACTATTCTGAAATGTGTAAGAAATAAACATTTCTTATTTAAAGCTATAACTCGAGAGTATTGTTCAGAATCAGATCTAGTAAGAAAGAGTCGTCTTAACAATTATGAGCAACTACCTCAGTTATGACACTGTTCTTTCAGAATTTTACTAAATTTGTGGTACACCTGATATATGGTCTGTAAACCATTATTTCCACAAGGGAAGCTGATGCTCTCTGAACCACTTGAGCTGCCAACATCCTGCCTCCTCGCCAGAAGCGCCTTCTACAGACCTGCAAACATGGTGTTTCCTTAACCTCCTCCTTCAGTGAAAGCACGCAAGGTAAATGCAAGCAGTTTAAACGGCCGGTCTTTCTAAGCAAGGTTGTCTTGTCAGATGCAATTTAGGCAGCACGCAGCAAGTAGCTCCACTCACAAATCTAAATAGTTGGTAATCTCAGACGCTGGAGAAAAGGGGAAAGAGGGAGAGCAGAATGATGGGCATCTGTGCAAAGGCTGGGGGTTTTGAATGTGCTTATGAATGAATTGCACTTATGAATTCTTAACACATATATCTCAGGGATTAGAAATCTTTGGGAATGAAAACTTGCCTTGATTGATTAAGGCATCAGATGCAGAGTGTTATGCTTGGTCTTGTTTCCCCGTTTAATCTCTTGTTGCAGGAATCCCCAAGGCTCTGTTTCATTTTGTTTACACAGCCCAGCAATAATATATCACATGTGGCAGCACAAAAATATTTTCATGCAGATTATAGGAGTTTGTGTAACTCTGAATAAGGTATTTCTCCTGTTTATACTTCACAACCAGACTTTCAAGTTTACATGTGAACTTTGTAACTGAAAATTGCACTCACATAAATAGAAGAAAATATATTAACAGGATAAAATCTCATCTGATTTGGTTTTACTTTAATTGTACTTATTTCATGCAATTATGTCAAGACAAAATTTTATTCAACTGCCTATTGTGGATTTATTGCCTGTGCCTTCATAAACAAAAGCAAGTCTGTTCCGTGGGTGATCACCCAGCCACGTGTCCAGGTCCAGAGCCTAATTCCATGTATCTTTGAAGAAAAGCATTTCATTTACTCATTCATTATAATAATATTTTCTAAGCACAGCCTACTGTCAAGAATAGTATCAGTTATATTCTTCAATCATTGCTGATTCCATTTCAGAGTAAAGTTGCAATATGAAGAAAGTTGTCATTTTCTTTTGTAAGCGTGACAGATGTCTACTTTTTGTATTTTTAATATACATATAATTCAGCATTGTTCTGAGGAGTCCTGGGCGGGTAGGAAAAAATCCTCTAATGATTTCCATTGCAAATCAAAGGCGAATGTTTTAGATTGCAATCTAACAAAGTCACATCATTTTACAAATATTTTTGGAAGGAATACCAATTAAAATTCATTTTGTAACTCCAGAGGAGAATGAGTTACATTTACAGCTGCAAACCCAGAGGAAAAAAATATCAGTCGACCATTAATACACGCGCTGTTAGCATTTACCATGCAGCACTGCCGCATGAAAAATATGAGAGGATGAAAGGATGAAAGGACAAACTGCAATTTGCAGTACCCTTATTTAAGTACTCTGAAGAAAGACAGCTTATAGGTAGTAGAGAAACAATTTGGATGTGTTTAATTCATAGAAGCAGACTTCACACATGAGCAATGCAAAAGGTGGTTTTCGGCAAGCAAAGAGAAGGCTAAAAATCTCAAAAGTGAAAACAAGAATACCTTCAAATAATTTAGCCACAGCTAAAAATCCTGTTTATATCTATTTTTCACACAAACATATCCACACTTATATTACCTGTGCCTATATGTTTATAGATATCCTAAAATGCTGTATAAATAGACCATGACTTCAGCAAGGTATTAAATATATGCTTAAACTATTCTGAATTTGGGTGATAATGATGCATTAGACTTCATATGATTTAGCATGTTTAACAGCTTCGCTAAACATGGGTATGTTCTTAAGGTACAGGCTCAGAGAAGACAAGATATGCAAGAAAATTAAAGTTACCTAGGTATGTTCCTATATACTTTACTGACCTAAGGATCACAGACTGGTCTGAAGTCTAGACTTCAATAAATTACTTTTTTTAAAAAAAAAAACTCATTAGCATTAGACTCAAGAGAAAGGTATTAAGAGTTAATCTTGCAATTGGTTTGCACTGGTTTCTGCCACTGCCAGCATGTGTTTCAAGACAGATGCACTTGCTTGTGTGTATTCCTTGTGCCTATGTTGCTCTCATACTGTAACATAACATGTCAAACCCTTTGCTTTCTCTATTTTCAAAAGCAGTTAAATAAAAGCAAATGAGCCAGTGACATTTTTAAAAGAAACAGCACCAGGCGCCCAAATTCCATTACATTTCAAAGGAATGAGAGAGCTCAACTCCCTAAAGGTCTTTAATGTAGGTTAGTTACATACCATTTATCAAAACAGTAACTATTTGATCCCCACTTGTGTAAAAAAAAGATGGGTGCCAAGAGGCAGTTACAGCATCTTGAAGTCAGGGATTTACATATATCAATTTAACCTTATATATGGTGCCTCCACAGTCATTACCTAATAACCACTTTATTGCTTCCTGCTAGGGGCACCTCCTCCACTGTACCATAGCCATTAAATAACACACCCAGGCTCCCACACCTCTTCCACATCATGGCTCTATCATTGGATCACTAAACAAGCAGTTATATTCCTAAGCTATTACAAGTTCAGAGGAGAGAGGAGAAAAAAGAAAAAAAAAAAAAACACACCCCCAACTAGACCAGGTATGATTTACCCTTTAAAAAAAATGCAGAGGATTTTCATAGGATGCCATTAAATCCATGGGGTGCATCCCTCCAAAATTTACACTGATTTCACAGCTGCAAAAATAACCTGTCTAGTTCTGCACACTTTCTTTGAGGAAAGAAGAAAACTGAAAATTGGAGGTTTGCATATTTTTCAGGATACCTCCATACTGTGCCTGGGCATGGCTCCTCAACCCCATCTAAGCAGCTTTTCCTTCTTATGTGATTCTTCCTATATTCTGTAGGAAAAGCGACTGCCGTTCTTATCAGCCAGACAGTAGCGTGTAGCATTGAACACAAAGACAAAGAACACAAAAGTTTTAGGCAACCGACTCCCTCAGTATAAATCAGTAAGAAAGAAACTAGGAGCAGACTCCAGAGGTTGACCTCATGTTGTTTTGTAACATAAGCACTTTCCACCCAAAGGGCAGAAGTCAAGGAGGGTTTGATTGTGGAGTCAAAATAGTTCTATCACTCTGTTATTTTAGCCTCCCTTTCTTCCTCCTGATTATTCCACTCAACATAATCTACAGCGCTTAGTGATAAACCTGCTGGCACACAATTTATGGAGAAACAACACTTAACTCGTTTTCAGCCACTTATCTTTTTCAGCAGTCAAAGAAGGAGAAAAAAAAAAAAAGACAAAAAATACCCTCTACTATATATAGTGTCTCCTTGGCGTCTAGCCTTTTTTGTGTGTGTGTGCGTGTTTTGTTTTGGGTATGGGGCATCAAGATCTTAGGCAAAGCAGTGGAGCAATAGACAAGAGTTCTCCAGCCTGCCCGAACATAATACATGTTTTTACAAAGAACCGAAGGCAGTTTGCAATGCATGGTTGACTGTGAAAGTAACTGCCAAGAGATAAGATCAAGTATCTTCACCTATTTTGGAGAGACCAAAGCCATTAACTCTATGCCATTAATTAAGAATTAGTATCTCTTTGAATCCAATTCAAACAAAACAGAGATAATCCCATTAAAAGAATAATTTAAGGCAAAAACAACATTTTTTTATATAATTAGACAAATATATGGAGAGTAAAGGGAAGGTAAAAAAGTTATTAAGGAAGGAAATGGTTGCCTTGTGAATTTGGGTAATAGCAGCGAATGACGCTGGGGAAAAAAAAAGCAGAATGTGAAAGGTATTTTCAAAATTATTTTGGAGAAAGAAAATATGCCACTGACTAACAAAGCAACACCTGTACTATTGCATACTATTGTCCTACAAGTGCTGTTATGAGAAGACATGCTTGTCCTAGTTTTATAGTTGGAAAACTGAATGTAAAGAAAAAAAAGCACTTTCTGAAAAGACAACTGTAAGTCCTTAGCACCCCAGCTCAGTTTCAAATGAACTGTTACTACTTGGACCTTCTGAAAGTCAAACTATTATACCATCACTGATATAACTCAAAAATAAGACTTATTCCCTGCAAATTCTTAGACCAGTACTGATTATATATGTAGCTTCTCACAGAGGTAGTCAGTGCTGTATTTGGGTTTCTCTCTTTCTATGTTCAATAGCACAACCAAGAAAGAGCTGAAAGATCTCTGGGAAAGTGTGAATTAACAAGTGAACACTGGATGGCCAAGAAAGTAACCCCTCTTGTAGGCTTCTTTCTGAAAAGTTAGGGGCCAGAGAAATTGTTCTTATGGATATCATATCTGTGTTGAAGAGCCCTGCCTTCTGTTAAGTGACTTTTAAAGGAAAATGATGCTAACTCAGGCATGGAGAGTTTTAATTTAAACCAGAGAAAGTAGAGAAACAGTGTTTTCACACAAAGAAACAAACAGAACAAAAAAAGTATGTCATTTGAAATTTCATTGTAATTTTTGATTTTTTAAATGAATTTCTTTACTTTTTTTTTTAATTTAAACTAGCTTTTAATCAATAACTCCCATGTGGTTTCAAAAGTGGATTTGTACAGCATCTATGGTCAACATATGGCAACCACTGAAGCTGACCATTAAAAAAATAAATTAAATCAAATTTAGCATACTTAAGAAAGATGTTGGCCTTCTGAGAACAAAATGGAGCACTCTGTGTACACTTTCTGCAACACAGATCTCCTATCTGCTTTTAATAGCTTTCTAACAGAGATTAAAGGACTATATGAAATAAAGATATTGCTGTCCTAAAAACAACTGTACAGAAAGTGCACCTAAAGACAGTGGCAATAACTTGACTTGGCTCTTACATCAATAAGAGTGAGTATTCTCGTGTGCTGGCCATATGTGAGCTCTGTAACAGCATTAGAAATATGAAGAAACAGCCATGGGACTCATATCTATCTGTTTTTGCAGATGAGACAATTTATTAATATGAGAATCCATGGGGGGCATAGCTATAAATCTTGACTGAAAATTATACATGGAGACAGAGAAAGCAACAGAATTATTGTAACACTTTGAGCCTAACAATGAACGTCTCAGAGCTGCTACAGCATCCATACAAAATGCCAAAGACATAAAACACTAGACTAAATGACAGTGAAAAAAAAACTGTTTTATTTGCCTGAAGGATGATTCAATTAGAGAATAAACCCCCCATGGTATATTTATTGAGTTGTAAGCTTTTTTTTTTTTTTAAATTGGTGAGGTAGCAGTGTCCTGAGCGATTTTTCTCTGGATTGAAGTGGAGAGCTATCCTTCATTGTCCTGGAGAGCACAGTGATACATAAAAGGGCTTAGGAAAGCTATTTTTTAAAATATCCCTCAGATACCCCATAAGTAGAACATCTCTTATTGCCACTTGACTATACCCCACTGTCCTGTCTCTATATGCATTTCAAAAAGCAGGCAGACTCAGACCTGTAAGAGAGTGCAGTGTCTTCTTTTGCAAAGCAAAACATTTTACAATATTATGTAGGATATGAGTTTATAGTGCTAGTTAATAGACCATAATGCAATACATTTATACAACAAATATACACACACACACACACACACCTTCACAGAATAGAGGGCAAAAACTGAAGAATCTGGGTTCAAGTCAGCTCTGCCAACAAGCCAACAGGAATTTATCACTGCCTGTGTTATTCTCTGGAGATGGGACATTGTGCAACAGCTCTGAAGCACAGGATATCTTTAAGGCCAAACACTTGATATTGCTATTTCTCTTTGCCTCCGGCTACCCACAAATCTTACCTACGCAGCAGCAACAAGGTGAGGTTCCTTCAGCCCTGCCTTGACTAACCACTAACCAGCACTCGTATCATGACAACATTACAAGGGCAAATGAAATAGGTAAGATCCTGGGCCAGGCAGCATGCCTAAACTTCCATATGCCAGGTAAGTGAGCCTAGGATGTCCTCAAGGTTTTCTCTTCAGGGATGTGTTTGGGCTATCCTGGATTCAACATTAAGGGTGATCAACAGCTAAGTAGCTCAACAGATGGCAAATCTTTGTGCTTCTTGTGCAGAGCACATGTAGATAGAGCTTCTGTATTCCCATTCTCTAACAGCAAAAGCATAACTTTTCAGTTCACTCATTTGTGAGTGTTAAAGGCAAAAGTCAAGCTTCTCAGGCACCATACCAATAAAAAAAAGGTCTTAATCCAGAGACCGCTATGCCCATGTGCCATGAAACTTGCATCATACATAAACCAACAGAAACACCTAAACACAGAAAATGCACAGTAGGGATCTGTTAGGTGGAATTTAGGTTGCCTGCACTTGAAGCCTGGCCCCAAAAAAAGAGACTTAAGTGACTAAACTCTCTACTGAGTTGAAGAAGGCAGTTTTTTCAAGGCGTAATGCAGAAAAGCTTACCTAGTGAGCAGAAGTTTGTACAAACAACTAGTACTACCAAGCAGTAAGACTAGGCAGCACACATAAGAGAGCAGGGCACATGTGTGCACCTACCTTCTGCAGTGCCAGCCTAGAGCATACATCAGCACCTTAGGGAAGTGGGAGACAGGAATCTGTTCTTTTTTTGGCCTGAATAGAACATGTACTTTGCCACATTCTGAGAATACTGAACAGCCAGGCTGCTGCCAATTCTCATCCTCTGATCCTCCTCCTTCTGGACATGTTAGGCCTTTACATGAGATAAAAAGCAAAAATCTTCCCCAGAAGCACTATCAGAACACAGTTTTTACTGTCCCACTGACTTAAGCAGTGCTAAAGCTGCAGAACAGTTAAGCTCCAAGCATGCAGAAAATACTGCTTGTGTGCACACTGACCCTGTCATCCTGCACTCCAATGTCTTCTCCGTTTCCTCTCCCTCCCTCCCGTTTTATCCTCCAATGGAAAACTCAGGGAAAGCCGCTCCCAGTTTGCACAACACCCACTATAACAGTGCTGTGATCTGTGAAATGGATCCTGGGCCACTACAAAACCAAATAAAACAACCACCACCAAGTCTGTCAGAGCAGGCTATGTTTTAATTAATTAACTGTATTTTGGTGAGGCATGGTTCCCAATTGCTTCCTAAGCACTTTGTCCTGCAGACTTAGAAAATTTCAGTTTTCTACACTGAATTAAATGGCTATAGTCTGCTCTATTTATGTGAAACGCCACTTGGGCAGATCCTCTGGCACTGCAGACTGCCATAGCTTCCACAGAACACAAGAACAGTGTTAATTTACACCAGCCTCAGCCTTCCTCACACACTCCGGTGTGAGGATATGGCTCAACCCACATGTACTTCAGTCCTCAGTTCTGTGGAAGAAAATATTTATGGATGCAGGTACCATTAATGAGGCTTCTCCCATGTAGCTCGAGCTAGTGCATAGTGGGTGGTGCTGACTGACTAGGAGGCTCGGAGGGAAGGTTAAAATTTCTTTAGCTCCTCTCTTCTGCTGTTGGCAAAACCACCCTTGTGTTTACAAGGCAAGACCAAAAAGGTTGGAGTCCACAGGACCTTGTGGGCCTATTCAAGGTTTTCACAGCAGTAGCTGCCTGCCACAGATTGGTCTAGACATGAAGAATTTAAGAAGTTTCCTTGTAACCCCCATGGGAAACAGACAACTGTGAAAACGGCTGGAATTTCCTGATAACCACAGTGTGCTGCCCTGTACTTTAGAATAAACAACGTTGACAGAAATACTGAGCCAGAAGTAGACTTTACCAATTTGCTGCAGCAATAGGGAACTTCCACCTACTTTTCACTTTTCCTTATTATGAGAACTGGCATGTGTATTGTGAGAGGTTCCTGACATATTTTTATAGGTTCCCACAGTTACAGAAGAGAGTATGCATGTAAAAGCACAGAATATGTAAGGGAATATCTGCCCTCTTATGTAAGAGCACAAAAGAGGGCAGAATTGTTTAGAAAGCTTTTAACATACCTATCTTAACGGTTCTTTCATTACATGTCCTTATGTCAAATACTATAATTAATACTCTCTTCTGCCTATTTTATATATTATATATTTTATATAGGGTAATTACACCAATGTAGTATTTCATGTACTGCATGAAATTATGCACAGGGAAAAAATATTTCAAGCATACTTTTCATTTAGCCGATCTTTTCCTCAGACCACAGGCTACAGGCATAGCAATGGCTTCCTAATTATTTTTTTTTGTTAATCAGCACAGACCCAGCACTGTACTGCCGCGAAGACCAACACTTCCACATGCACACACCTCAAATCAGCTCCATTCTTTTCGTAATAGAAGTAATTCATAGACTTAAAAAAAAGTATACTATGCTATTTTTTTTGTGACAACCCCACCACCATCTTTATAGAAAACTGAAAAGAGACGTTGAAATGTCAGACAGCAATCATTTTTATACGAGAAACAAAGTGTCCAAACCCTCAGGCTCAAAATTCAATAGGAGAAAAGTCCCAGCAACATGCTCCCACTTCTTCATAATCAAACCTTCAGAAGGGTTTGGCTTCCCCAGATAAACCTAGATTGTGGAAGGAAGAAGTCAGAGGACGAAGTGATCAGTTCAAGGAGCTGCATGCTCACTCATCTGAATGAATGGGAGATGGGCACGTGCCATGGTGACAGGCAAAATCTGCTGTCTCCTCTTCCTATCTTTGACATATTCAGGATTAATCAAAACCTTACTCCAGATCTCCTGAAAACTGGTGAACCTTCATCCCTTTAGCTAGATTAGTCTGCAAAACCAAATGGTGAGGGGAGCAAGAGCTACCACAGACAAACCCAAAGGCAGGCCAAAACTTAGATCTCCACGTGAAGAAGGATCTGTTGACTTTGCTGCTTTCACTATCTCAAAGCAAGGAAAGACCATCTCTCTCACTGGGACTATATCCAAGTTGAGGACACCTCCATCATTCTTTTTCCCAATTAAACTTTAAGGGCTAACAAGAAAATATCATGCAGCAGACCTGCTGAGAGTGAAGGCCAAAAGGGGCATCAAAAGGAGGCAAATGTTCACAAACTGCACCAAATACTGAAGTTAGGCAGATGTGCTGCAGGACACCGGCAGCAGGGATGTAAGATGCATCTCAAACCCCTTGCTACGGCCTTGCCAAGAATGCACAACATCAGAAACCTTACTGCTATCAGCGGCCAAGCAGAAGAGAGAACAGACATCCTCAAACATGGATCACTTCTTATCTCTTTAAATTGCAGAAAACTAGCTCATCTTAGGAATTACCATTGCATTTCCAGGAAACCCAAATCCAGCCCCCTGCCGTAGGGTAGCCATGCGAGACGCAGAGCCGCTAGGGCCTTCCCTCAGGCGATGGAGACGCTGCAGGTCTTGGAGCAGCTCTGCAAGGAGCCGTTTTACACGTTGGCCCGAGCCAAGGAAGGTGGCAGACAGAGTGTGCACTGATGTGCCTGCCACGGGAAGAAGGTTACTCACTGCTCCCCGTGCCAGCTGGAGTCCAGCACGGCCTTAACGAACGGGCTCAGGGCGGTGATTAGTCCTGGCCGCTGCTGGCACAAAGAGCTTAAATCTCTAAATGTCGCTAGCAGGTTAGCGGGGCCTTTCCTGCATAAAAAAGCTGTGAAACTTCCAACTACAAAAAGCAGAACAAAACAGAAGAGGGGAAAGAAAAATACTGATGGTGGTGTTTGCTGCTGGCTCCAAATTAGGAAAAGGAAACAACAAAAACAAGCCCGCTTTCTGTGGTCAGTTTTAATTGCCGAGATCTTGGAATTCTTCTCAGTGCAAGCTCACTCGGCAAAAGGTTTCTTGGAATGTTTGAGGGAAACATCAGGCAAGGAAGTAACTTCTTGTCAGACAACCTGAAGAAACATGGCCAGTCAAGCAAGATGTAACCAACTTTTGCTTTGCCAGGAAAGTTGTGTGTAAATGCCACTGAAAACCCTGAAGAAATGCATAATCCGTACTGCCCAGTAGTCTACTAAATTCCTGCTCTGGCTGGGGTCAGTGAGTTGTAGCCATGTCACCCTTAGTAAAAGTGCTGATCTCTGGATGGGTATAAATGCTATCTGGGTCTTGATCAGAGCTTTTTAACTAGGAGATTTCCATTTCTTTTACAATATGGATGAACATTTGCCTTCTACCATAAATAGGAACAGCAAGGTCAGCAACATGGTTTCAGGGAGAATTTTTCACACAATGGCCAATTGGATTGTAAAATATTCTAAGCCCTATGATTTTCACTAAGTCAGTAAGAATTAAGGATATTTAACAGCCAAAAATCAAGTTCAAGTTGCTCCAGAAAGTTTATTAACCTCAAATGTTGATACCCAATAAAATAGCGTTGTATTGAAAATTCATGTTTGTTGTTGTTGTTGTTGTTGTTTTTTCCAGCAAAAGAACTGCCCATGGTAAGGGAAGAGTAGGTGAAGGGCTATTTTTCATTCTTGAGCCACAAGGCTGCCCATGCCTGCTGCCAACTGCACTTGTTTTGTGCTGCGGGGAACAATAACAATTCTCCAGTGGAACAGGAAATAGAAGAATTTTAGATTGGCACACAACCCTAGAACACCCCCAACTTCCTTTTGAGTATCAAAAAGAACCGTATTTCCATCACCAGGAACAAAAATTGAGATGCAGGTCATCTCGTTGCCTGTTGGCCAGCCCAATTAAGTTCAGAAACAAATCACTATTTCCCCCTTCAAGCATCCATACCATATTCAAAGATAATTTATACCCTGCTTATTCTCATCCATCAAAGCAACAAACACTGAAACACTGATAATAAAAAGGGCTTTCAGAAAGGTGGAGGCCATAAATTTGATCACATATAAGAGGAAAGAATGTTTGTGTATTTTTATCCATTTTTCCAAAAGCATCTAAAAAGGGAAAATGACTTACTTTGCTCCTGTTCGTTCTGGATACAGGTCAGATGTGCGTCTCACAACTAATTTGCCTCACCCATGGCTTCACTGAGGATTGCCAAGCTTTCACAAGGCTGTTTCTAAGCTTTTAATATTGCCAGAAAAGCAGAATTGCTTGAGTGTATGTCAGGGAGACCTTGAGGAGCCTGTGTATTATAATATTTGGTTATATTTGGAGCTGGGATTCAATAAGATCTTGCTTCTTTGCAACAAAAACTGCAACCTTACAAATAAATAACACTAATGCAACTCCACAAGGAAAACCTGCCAGGTAGAACAACAAATGGCCACTCACAGTATCACTGTTGACCACACAGTTATGCAGAACAACGTTCTCTGCCTCACTGGGCTCATCACACCATCCATACAGAAAGCAAAGCAAGGCTGAGTCAGCATTTTCTACTAGGAAAAAATACTCTACAGCTTATCAGCTATTATCAGGACAGGAGACGGTCGTTTCAAAGAAAAATTAAAGGGGGAAAAAAACAAGAATCAAGATAAATGTTTCCTTAGAAACAAACAATTGGCGATAATCAGGGTGGAATCCAGTGGTCCAAGCCAACACATGAGTTAGCAGCATCACCACAGCTAACTTATGCCAGCTCTGTACATCAGAGTAGGAAATGCAAGCACGTTTACATAACTGCCTCACTGCCTTCTGGAATAACACACCAGACCTTTTACTGGGCTTATAATTTCTCTTTCCTAAAGCCATTAGAGCAACAGAAATTTAAAATGTGAATTCCATTATTAACATTACTATAGCACCTGGTAAACTGATGATGCTACTTTTTACAAATGGTTTACTCTCAGCTGATGCCAATAAATTTTCACCTCATTAGGCAGCTGGGGGATTTGGGTGTTGTATGTTCATCAAATAGGCTAACTGTATCATGGCTCAAAGACATTGACATGAATTTTAGCTTGAGTCAAAAGCAACAAAGAAAAGCATGGTGAAAAATCTCATGTGCCACGGTATTTTTAATAATTTGCATGGGATTTTTAATTATTGGCATAATAAACATACATGCTCTTTTGTAGGAGCAATGAACTCTTCCCCACACTACAATTTATAGGTCTGACCTATGTTAGGTCTGATCTTTATGTTAGGTCCTAAATAGCTGCCTCCTCAATCAAATTATTTGGAGGAGTTCTAGATGAGCAAAAACTGGTTCAGTGAGATTAAAAAAAAAAAATGTTTTGATTATATACTGATAGCCTGATATTGATTTAACTTTTCTAGAAGCCTGAATGATCCCCCTGAAAAACAGTCATTTCAGAGTTGGAGTCCCACGTTGCTTGAAATACAGCAGCTGGAAGCAGAACACCAGGTTGAATCTCTACTAAATTACAGTTTTTAGTGACAAGCCAAAACAATGTTAGGGAGTCAGGTACAATATATATATAATAAACATTATCATCTGTAAATCTGTGAATTATCTGTAAATCCCAATGTGGAAACTTACAGGAAAGCCAACTCCTAGAATAAAAAATGGCTACCACCAGAAGCAGAGTCAGGTTTTGAACATCCATAGAGACTGCAGATTGGAAATCTAAAATGTTAGAGATAATTGTGAAGCTCTTCAAAACAGGCTTCTTCATCCTCCCGAGATTATGTTTTTTTTTTTTTTTTTTTTTTTTTTCTCTTCACAAGACCATACACAACTCACAGAGCAGGATCAATGATTCCATACTTGAATGTTATTAATCATCTTTCTCTTCCACTTTGTTCTTTGAGCTTAAAGAGAAATCAGAGCCATCAGCCAACTGAAACGTTTGGAAAAAAAAAAAAAAACTCAGCTTTGGACGGGCAGTAATTCAGGTTACATCTACATTTTCTCTCACATGTTCCTATAATTAAATAAGACTGATGCTAAGTGTAACACATAGATCAAAAATACGAAGGTCTCATAAACCAAGTGTGAGAATCAAGTAAACAAAATTCTAAATTTTAAACTCTGATTCTACCTCAATCTTTCCAAATCATTTAATGTACCAGCATTAGCTTCCTTGTGTACGTAAAGTTAATAATAATCATTACCTGTGTCACCGTGATGTTGTGATGACTAATAGTTGCATTAAACGTTATATGCAAATGGTATGCTAAGTTCCACAGAATGATCATGCAAAAGTCTCTTGAGAATAGATGCAACTGCTCCCTGCAACCTAATTATTTTACACATCAGCCTCTTGCAGAACACAGCCACACATGTGTAGACTTGGCGGCAAGGAGCTCCTATCATTCCTGAGACAGGAGACAAGCAACTACCCAACATATCCACATATATTAGAGAAAAATAGAAAAATTCAGAAGCTCAATGCCAATAATAGAACCTGATTTGGATACATGAGCAAGGCATAAGCAGATGGATTGGCCACCTGCACTGTGTCTTCAAAGGCATTTAAAATTATTATTTTAATTCCAGAGGTAAACTGAATACAGCATTCATTTGCTTCTGAGGCAAGCAATTTGTGCAATTGGAAGTGTTTTTCATCCAATAATTCACAAATAAATGGCTGCAAGCTGTTTTGTCATTCAGAGGATTCTAGAGGATATGGGAAGTGTGGCACTACCAGTTGCTTGGCTTTTGGAACCGTCACAGTATTGAAGCAATTTGGGGAGGCTTAGCTTTAGATTTTCTTCTCCTCTGTAATCAGTGCCCCTTCCTTTTTGTGCCTCCCAAAGCCTTTCCTCTCGGGAAGCTCAGCATTCAAGCAGTACCACCTGAATAGATGAAAGCACTGTAAAAAGACAACAAATATCACGGAAACGTGAATGTGCTGCAGATGCCTGGAGTACTTTTCAAGATCACAGGAAGCCACAAAGCGAAACTCTTTCTCAAATTCCAAAGAAACTACAATTTCCAATACTTGCTCACTGATCTAAATACAATATCTACTGTCTACCACAGTGACAATTTTCCAGTCTGGTAAAATGATTTTGATTTGAAAAGCTTTGTAGCAACCAAAAGTTCAAATTAACAGTATAGAATTTTTACTCTTAATTGACTATAGTATATCCACACAATCTATTTTATAGAATGCAAAACAAAGACTAAAATACCAAGATAAAAGAATAAAGAAGCAGCATATATTTCTATTTCTTCTGCTGCTAATTCTGTCACAGAATTTTCACCGTTTGCATCAGTGCTGGCCTGGTATTTCTACAGCATTAAACTTGGAAAAAAAAAAAAAAAGAGAGAGAGAGAGAGAAAGAAAAAAAGAAAAAGATGTGTTACTTCTAAGTCCAGTAGGAAAATAAAGTAGCTATGGATTTTATTATGAAAGAGGAAGGTCTTTAAAAGTTACAAGATTTGATTCAGTTTTCTTGATCAAAAATGCCCCTTTCTGACCTTTCCTTTTCCTGTACTTGCAAGAAAGCTATTCCATATGAATCATTTTTTTTTCAAGTGCTCAAAATTTCTATTAGGACCATTTGTTTTCACAATTGTAAAAGCAGCAAGCAGCAGTGCTAGGAACATAGGTATTTCAAATTGATATGTAATTACATTATTCACAAAGCCTACAATGTTAGATCTCTCTCCTGCCCAACAGTGACAACGAAGACATTCTCTGGATATCATTAGATAAATCTCTTTATATGTATGTTTCTCTAAATTATGTTGCAAATTACCTTACCACACCAGCAGCACAATGAACATGAAGAAAAGATGTTGCCATTCGTTTTTGGCATGATATTCCACAGGATTAATCTCCCCTACACCTCATTTTATTGCAGTTACATTCATGCTATCGATCACTGTTAACGTTATATTCAATACACTTAGCCCTCCTCAGTGCCAAATCGTTACGGTAATAAGCAAATAGTTAGAAGAAAATGAACAGTTACAAAAGGAAAACAAACCTAATCATGGTCCAGTGAACTCTGTCTTTGCTTTAAATGCATTAGCAAATATGTACCTCAGCTCCTCATTTGTCCCACATTCATCAACGCTGCATTAACCCCTTCCCCTTGCCTGTGGGTGGCAGCTCAATGCACGGACAAGAGGCGTCCAAAACCAGCCAGCTTCCAGTGAGTTAACTCTCCTTTCACAAAGGTGGAGAGTTTTGCTGACCCAGTGCGAGACGGGTTGAATCCAATTCAATTGTGCTGCAGTCAACAGGAAAGTAGGAAGGAAAATAGGACTTAACAAACAAAGCATAAAAAAGTCCACAGCAGGAAATCATTATTTGGGCAATTGTTCACTTTGTTAAGAGACTGGGCTGTATTAATATCTATGGGGGCATACTGCTGCGTTTGTGGTTTCTCCTTAGTGCCACGTCTAGTCTAATTAGCTACGAAGTGGCTGTACAGGCAAGGAAAATGTGCAAGTGTGGGGGGTTTCTGAAGAATACAGAGCACATATGTCACTGATGCATAATCTGGCACCATCTTACTCTGGTTGAAGTTTGAGTGGTTTGCTAAAATTGAATCAATACTAAAGGAAGCTCTGAATGCCAACAGAAGTGGTTTACAGAAATAGTTTCACTGACCATTACATCTGCAATGGATTAGGCATGTTAAACGGTTCAGTTCGAGTTAACATTTTTAATATAGATACACACAAATAAATGCAACCACAATAGTCTGACTACACATTTGGTCTTAAAAGCATTTTAGGAACACACATAACATTGTTCCAAGTTACCATTTTACATTTATCATTTCAAGATATGTGTCTCACCACTGCAAGGTTAAATCCAAAAAAAAAAAAAAAAACCCCAAGATATTAGATATGCATACATATATGTTTGTGTGTGTTCTGTGTGTGTGCAGATAGAGAGACAGGACAGTTAATAGATTTCTAGATGAAAATCCTGTAAACCGTTGCAGCAAGCCTGAAATCCTACCAGTTGATATATCACTCCATGGTCATAACCATTGTCATGATATAATGAACCATCAAAATGCTATCAATAATAATTAATAACCAAGATAATGCCAACAATGTTTGTATATCAGTTCCTTGACTTCCATGACCATGAAAACTTTCTTTAAGCAATTTCTGTAGTGTATTCTGAAGCTTCTAGCTACAAAGTAGTACGATGAACAGAAGAGTGGCCTTAAAAACTAGCTATATTTTAGCTCCATTTTTACCAAGAAAAGAGAAATGTTTACCTGGCTGCCTGTTCTACTCCAGCTTCTTTGAAGCTACCTGAAAAAAGCTACAATCTGATTCTACGAAATTAACTTCTAGCTACAAGCTGCAGGTGGTGAAATAAGAAAAGGCTTGCCATGCGACACAGCCCCATGTTTTATCATGGTTAATTTAGATCAATATGAGATTACATTCATTGTGCATGCAATTCAGTGTTTCACACGGAAAAAGGATTCTGACTTCTTGCTCTAGGAGAGGAGTAAGGCCCTGCCAAACACTATTTCCCAATACCGCAGAGACTTTAAAATGAGGCACATCCTGGACATATCGCTGTGATCCACATCTACTCATTCATCATTCCTTACAGAATTTGAGGGATTTATTTGAGCCATCTCCTTTTAACTATTAACATTTCATCCAGTTCACAGGGCACCAGCTACAAAGCTGGAAGAAGGTCAATATGCACAGCCAGCTATTGCAAAACATATCACATGCGTAGTATTTCCCTCTTGACTCAGCAAGTCCCCTTTCCCAACCTTGATTTTTCAGGAAGATGAGGGTATGTGCAGCATCTGGTGGGACGCTTCCTTTGCCAATATGGACTGTGATTTGCCCTTCTCTCAGTGCTACATTTTGTCCACTTTTCAAAGTGTGGGATCAAACCCAGTATCTGGCAACATTTCTCATGATCTCTAGATGGGTCTTGAGCCAAAATGCAGACAATCGGTGCAAGGCTCCTTGTGGCAGTTAAGTCCCACATACAGCCAATTTGAGAACCAGCTCATGAAAGATCGTGGGTTGCCTGGGCCTTCTCTGCCTTTTGTGTCTCAGGCAACCTCACACTTAAAAGGTCTCATCAAGTAACCTGGGGCTGTATATTTATAGTGATCCAATGACTAAAGAGATTATTCTTTTTCACAATTAGTCACACCTTTTAAAAAATAAATTTGATTGTACTTCATTGCGTCTGCCTCAGGAGGCCACAGGGCTCTTATACCTCCATAGGTTTATAAATCTGTGTATCAAGGACTACCTAATTATTATATTAACCACATATAAGCTAAGACTATGTTTCAGATAAGGCATATATATATATATATTTTTTTTTTTTCAGTTTTATTCACTACTCAGTTGACATCAGTTTTATTGGGATCATTGGTAAATTGCACCAATTCATGTGCAGGATAAACTAGGTTGTGGGCAATAATCTGGTTTTAAAGTGGTGAACTCAGAACACAATTTCATCTAGTTATTGTGGAAGGAAGACCTAAGGTGACCTTTTATATTATACTTTCATTGATCACACTTTTTTTGGAGACAATAATCCCCTTGTATAAGCTAACAACCTGATACCTGTCGTTACACAAGACTGTAATTCACTTATTGGGGTAATCTTAGGGGTGAATTATAATGCATTAAATACTTGGCCTTTATCAAGTATGATTAAGAATGAATTTTGTGATTTCCTTGAACATCAAGGTGGATTGTTGTAGTTACTAGTCAAAGAATACAGTCTCATTAGTGCATTGAATTCTACTGACGTAAGCTGTGGTATTACTCAGGAAGGGATTTTGAAGCACTGCGCTGCAATATCTGTCAGTCAGGGTTCAAATACTAAGTTCATCACTAATAATTCTTTTTTCCGAATTATAAAAATGAATTTGAATTTGACCAGACATATTAAATATATAAAGTATAAACTCTAACTGTAAAAAAAGAGGGCACGTGATAAATCAAACCTTACCATGAAAAGAAGTAATTCTGTCTTTTTGGCACAATAGTAAGATACCCTAGATAGAAGATAAAATCTGTTATAAACATTCGGATCACAGTCTACAGTGACCAAATTCAGGTAGGAAAGGGGCCATACTCAGATATCAGTGATCCTCAGACAAATGTGATGATTATCAAGGGTGCTCTGAGTGCCTGCGAATTCTAGGCATATTAAATTGGAGAGCTAACAGAATAGATAGTATCTTCACCTATTTTATATATATATACCTTCAATGACATTGCAATCATTTAACTTAATTTACATTTCTTTCACCTAATGGCATATGAAACATTTAAATGACCTATCCAGTCAATGGGTCAGGGTGAGACTTTATTTATAAGATTCATAGGTTAACTCTAGATACAAGAGACAAACTAATTCAAACCTCCTGCTCAAAAGCAAGGCCAGCACTGAATTTAAACCAAGTTGCTCCAGGCTTTTTCCAACAATGTCTTGAAACCTCCAGAGATGAAGATGCCACAACGTTGCAACCTGTTGCAAAACTTGACTGTCCTAATGGTGAAAAGTTTTTCCTCGTGCCTGTTTGGAACCTCCCCACTTTCGATTTAGGGCTGATCTCTTTTCTTCTCCTGCTCTGCCACTCTTCTCCAGACTGAACAAGTCCCATTCCCTTGGCTTCTCTCAAGGGATATAA
>NW_010579134.1:162706-189318 GCF_000705375.1 Tinamus guttatus | reverse complement strand
TTTTTTTTTTTTTTTTTTTTGTAGTGACTACCAGGAAAAGCTAAGAGAAATGAATACACCTCTACAAAACATATCTTACAAATTCAGGTGACCAGATGCTCAAAACATTTCATTTGACGATTCTATATACTTGGAAGGTCAAAAAGAGAATGCAGAGAAAACAGTTTAAGATAAACCTCGCCATGAGTGGAAATGTTTAGTTTTCAGTCCCTTAGAATTACCAAACAATTTGCACCATTCCTTTGAGATAACTCCACTTAATTTCCAAATTGCATGCCCTGAGATCCGCACCCCCATTTGTTCCTTGCCTATGTTTCTGAACAGAAATATTTATGCTCTCCTTAAAAAGATGCTTTGTAATTAATTCAAAGTGTTCTTCCACCTTTCCCCTGAAATTCCCTGTTCTTCCATCAAGCTAATGTTTTTATCTGGCACCATTCACGCTGCACACTAATTGTGAAAGAACTTGTAAACTTTCATCACCTCCATGCAGAAAGTTATAAGCAGTGAAACAGCAAACAGCAAGCATTGTTCCAGAACATTTAACACATAGGAAAAGTCAAAAAGTCAAAAACATTTCTTAGGTTTTCAAGATAGCATTTAGGTATACTTGTATACTTGAAGTGTATCTTTAAAGCATAGCTAAAATTAGGATAATTTTTGTGTAAGCCAGGATATTTTCTGGCATTGAAGTTATGAACATTAACATGCAAGCCATGCAAGGAACCATTTAGTCTGAACTATTTTACCACATTATTTTGCAAAACATCCAGTTACAGTCAGTAACATGAAAGAGGACAGAAAATTGCCAGTGTATTCTGCTGGCTTTTATAATTTATACAAAGCCTATTTTCAACTTCTACATTTTATTGAGATATCCTAAAAGGTCTGGGAAGCCTAAAATACAAAGGAATGTAATTTAGAACTCTTTTACTCTGCTCTCATGGAGTGGAATGGGGATGCCGCAGTTTCTGTTTCGACTGCAAACACTCGCACCTTTCAGAGTTTAGAGACATATGAAGAATGGCTGGGAAAGAGACGGAAATGATTATTTAGTACTCTTGATATTTCAAATGTCAAGAGAAATAAGAAAAGTTTGAATGTATTATTACATCTTGCCTGTGCACTTCAACCCTCCTCCATACATTGCATATTAAAATAAGGAACAGTTTAACTCATATTGCCAATGCTTCTTGAGCCTTTCAGGTAAAGGTAAAGGTCAAAGATACTAAGATCTCAATTTGCTTTCCTCACTAATTGAATTGGAGTTATTATTAATTAACAAAATGACAGTGCAATTATAAATGATTTGCCACCTTCTACCTATGCCTTAGAAACATTTTTTCTTAACTTATAGGGAGTTAAATTCATTATTTCTGATGTGTGTTTATATCTCTTAGGCATCTATGAAGATAAAATGTGTACTGAGGAGCCTGCATTCTAAAAAGGGTATACTACTTATAAAAGCATTCTGTCCGATCACTCTGAAATGTTTCAATGTGAGTCTGTAGCTCCTGATTATTTTTCAAATGTAGTGTAGGATCTTGGGAAATAGTATTCCATTTTTATGACTATCTTTTTTGCTTATCTGGTAAACCATCAAACTATTGCAAGACAAAGTTTAACAAAAGAATCCTACCATTACTGCAAAAGTTTGACCCTAAAAATACTACTGTCTGTGAAACTTCTGAGAAAATGTGGAAACTGGTTCTATTAAATTGCTTATTTGAAAAACAAAACCAAACCTACACAATCTGATAAATTCTTTATGGTATGGACAAGAAGAACATGTAAGAAAAATATTCTGAATGAATTTTCTGGAGCAATGACTAAGGTAGTCAAGGGTTTTTAAAATACATTTTTTTCCTGTTTGTATATAGATGAGAATTGTTCAAATGATGCATTTGATACATTACTGAGAAACATGCATGCATTACTGAAAAACACCCTTGAATTGCTGCTTAAGGGATGCAGTTCCCAAACATTCACCACTAAATGAATGCTGAATTCAATTGAAGGAAAAAAAAAAAAAAGACAACAACTATTATAACAAAAAAGAGCAAAACCTTCCATAGATTTTCTGTGGAAACAAAATTAAGCTATGCCAGTGCTTTCAAAAATTCTAACTCGAAGTATATTGAGCACTGTTAAAGGACTATCTAGTTCTAGCATAGCAAATACAGGCAAATAGACTCCAAAACAAATCAGACCAATCCAGTCAAAGAGAAGTACATAAAAATGCATTCTCAAAACTACTTTTTCTCTTGTACTACCTTTTGCTTAAAATGTGAAAACAGAATATTCTGCTGTTGTTCTTTGTTGTAAGCAAGGATGTGGATTTGCTTATGCCATTTACCAAATTCCTTCATCTACATCCCTATCATAATTTAGAAAATGTTATCTCAAAAGATGAACTGTTGATCCAAACCCACTGATTTTGGTCTTGGGTCGAGCACCTTTGCGTTGGACTCTGAATCTATTATCATTCTTGAAAATATTACATGGTCTGAAAAGCATTTACTTTACTGAATTGTTTCCTTCAAAAATATGAAAGCTGCAGTTATACTCTTATTAATAGCAATGTAAATTTGTAACTAATGTTTTTATGTGTTTTATAATTACTTTGTGTGCTTAACATATTCTGTGAATTTAAATTGGCAGTAATGCACATATGATTAGAATTGAAATAACGATATAATACAAATGCACATAAGTGTGTTTGTCTGGCAATTAATAATTCTAGTGGCAGGAAATGATGAAGAAATGGGAGGATTTCATTTCATAATTCTAGCTCTTTTCTAAAAAAGTGTGACAAAAAAAATTTTCACCTGTTTGTAGAATTGCATACATTGTTTCAGAAGAATGCTAGAGAAATTGAGAGAAACTGGGTAAAGTACATTTTTCTAGGAGAAGAGTTCTGAAATAATTCAAGCCCACCAGGTTTTAACTCCAAACCATTGTATTTTGAGGGAAAAAATTTCTTTAGGGACTGATTTTAGAATGTATGATGTTTATGTGTATTTATATATTATACGGTCTTGGTACAGGCCGCATGAATAGATCAAAAAACAAATACACAACCCTTTAACATAATAAAAGATTTAAAACTGAAATTAATATACTTTATGGAAGTAGTTTTGCATCATTAAGAAAAAGAAAGCTTCTAAGCTAATGTTTACATAAGTGATGCTGTGATGCTGTCGCAAAACATCATCCACTTCTAAATATTGTATTAAATGAAGAATAGAAAGAAAATTACTATAATTTGTGAAAATATGCTGCCTGTAGTAAGAATATGAGACATAAATTCTGTGCTATGAGTGAAGAATTAAGCCTAAAGTCAGGTTTTTGAACTTTCTAATCTGTAGTAGCTACTAAGACTGTTACTTTCTTTGATACTTAAACATCAAATGTACTTCTTATTGGCATAATGAGGCAATTTCAGAGTCTAATGTGATGATGAAATAGTTTAGGTCTGTTAAGTAAATGAAATATCATCTAAGTGGTCTACCACAATATTTTTTCACTTTTTTACATTAAAAAGCATACTTTCCAAGTATGCGTAAATGCTACTTGCTCAAAGCATCAGGCTCTCCCAATCCAATCAACTTATATTTTATACTGTTCCATGTTTACAGATTTTACTTGCAATCTACTATATTTCTGAAGATTCATAGTTGTTGGCATGAATTTTTAATTGCCCAATGAAAAAGCCTGACCATTGTAAAAAAAGCAAAACTAGATGTTAAAATCTAATACATTTACCTACATTTAAGTAAAAATATGGTAATAAAAATTGGACTGTGCAGAAGCCAAGTGTTTTGTTTAGCCTTAAAAGAAGTGGATAAAAACAGAAATAAACAGTAATTATGTTTCCTAAGTGAAACACTAGTGAACAGATAGTCTAAATAGTAAGACCCTGAAGTTTCCTGGATGGAGGATAGCTTCCATCATTCCCCTCTTGCATAATTAATATCCTCAAATATAAACATAGTTTATGTTCTATGGAACATGAAATATAATCATACATTATATTTTAGATAAATTCCAGGAACTTAAACAGGAAGAGTAAGAATTGATCGCTTTCCTTGAACACTCACCTCTTTTCAATGCCATGGGAGTTCCTTTCAAGGTTAGAATGAATTTTCAAAGGGCTTCTATGAATAGAATAGATCATAGAATCATAGAATCATCATGGTTGGAAAAGACCTGCAAGATCATTGAGTCCTGTTGCAGTTTGAAAGACGTTGTGGGGGTTCGGTGGGGGAGGAGATATCAAATACTGTGTGAGGTTTAGGTCAGACTATTGGATTAATTATGCCAATTAATTAATAATTGGCATTATTGGATTCACGAAGTCTGTCAACCATAGGTCGAATTGCCTTCCTTGGAGTGAATAGAGTTTGCAAATAGCATGATCATCTATAGACTCAACTGTGGCGTTGTCAGATTCACTAACAGTCTGTCAACTATTGATCACCTTTAAAACAAGTAGTCAAGTTCACAAATAGCATGCTTTATGGAACATTTACAAAGCAGATTTTGGTTGTCAGTACAGAAAATTCTCTACTACAGCGTGGGATTTATCTCTAATGTACAAATGCACAGTCATCACATACCCCAGAAGATGGGAGAGGGCTCGCAGTCTCGAACCTCCTCAGGGAACATCCCGACCCAAGGAAAGGAAAGGAAGTTCAGCCGATTGACTGATCCTAGAAGTTGTGATGCCGTCTTCCCTCCAACTTTTGAGTCTTCTCAGGCAGCGTTCTGACCCGAGGGGAGGAAAGGGGGATAAGCCCATTAACAGGTCCAAAATTTATGATGGAAACTTCTCTCTCACTTCTTTCCTCTGTAACTCACCTTTTATCCTTTTTCCTTACATTTAGATGGAGCGTGAGTGACCATAGTCACACTTACTATTGTTATTGGTTGGTGAAAAAGTTTCTTGCTTTCATTTAAAGGTACAGTCAATTGAAAATCTAGAATGCATGCTCAGTGAGGAGTGGTCATATGTGGGAGGTGGGTAACTTTTGAGATGAAGGTGTGTTTTGACATTATAATGAGCTTATAATGGATAAAGTTCAGGCAAAGTTTATCCAAAAGGAGTGATTTGCCTCCCTTGATGGCTCAGCACTGGACATGTTATCGTATATCTCCCATTGGACAGCTACTGTGCAGCTTATCAGCGGTCCAGCACAGGGCATGCAACAGAGTTTGGCCGTGGTGTCTTCAACCTCTGTTACTCCTCTTTGCAGCTGTGATGAGGGCAGATCGTGTTGCCTAGGGAACCATGGAGGAGCAGAGTCCATGCCTACCAACCATCCTGGAAGTGGCGACTGTGTACCACCACAAGCAAACGTGGGTAATGCCAAAACTTCTGTCAGGCCTTAGCTTTCCTCTAATTCCCTCTTTTTCAAATAATTCTTCTACAAGTCCAACCATAAAATCATCACCATCATGTCTGCTAAACCATGTCCCTAAACACCACATCTACATGTTTCTTGAACACTGCCAGGGATGGTGACGGAAGTTTCTTCCAAGCCATAGTTGAGAGTGCTAAACACAAAATATGAACTGTCAGAGGCCCTTCTGCACCTCTTCTGTGAGCTAGTGAAGACTTCGCCCTCAAGTTTCTCAATCTCATAGCTTTCATCTTGAATTAAAATTTCAAAAGGCACTGTCATCAGCCAATGGGACTTGACACTTTCAATATCTGCGTGTAGTCATGGTTCTGTAACTAACAAACAACAGCAATAACTTTACATGCTGCATTTACATGTTTGGGTTTTTCCTCCATTTTATGAGATTTTTCCAAGTATATTTTGTAAACTCTATATACTCTCTTATGCTACACTGTTGCTATCTCATTGAAGCAATCTGCTACTATTTTGTGAAAAAAGTTATACCAGTCAGGAAGGAGAACCTGTTCCAGTTTAGGTCTCCAGTGCGTAATCATAAAAATAAATCTCTAATTTCCCACTGGAAAAGCACAGGCTGTTTTACAGTACTTTGTTCTTTTGTTTCTAAAATAGTCTTGAGGACACACTGCACTATGACAACTCAAATCAAGTTGCATCCCTTGCTCTGCCAAGAAGCATTACAGAAGACAAAATAATGGAACTCTTAAGAACTAGAGAAAATGTCAGAATAAAATGGAATTCAGGAGACTACACAAACACTCTCTCCAACATTTTAAGAAAATTTCATATAAAACAGACTTTCTTGCAAAACTTTAAAAAGTTCAGGCTTTCCTTTTTATTCACTATCAATAATATTGTTACTGTAAAGAACAGCATGTGGCTATGTAGCCAAGAAATAAATTGTGTGGGATCTTCTTCCTGTACTTTGTGTTGCTCTGGCTCAATAACAAAGTGTGCAAGATCTGTGTCTCACTTGGTGCATGCTTTCTCATGCAATAAAATTCTACCTTGAGTGCCCAGGAAGTAATTGGCAGGTCAGTAGGAGAATATATCTGTAAGGTAAGTACCTAGTGAGGGGCAAAAAGTAAAGTCTAAATAACATGAGACTACCTGAATCTCAGTGTAAAGAAGTAGTACTATAAAGACTTGAGCAGTCCTTTCAATGCTTGCAATCTCACAGATATGCATAATTGATACTCTGGATTGTGGACTGTTCAAGAAAAGGGGTATATAAACTACTGCGCAATTTAACTTTCACCTGGATCTTCTGCATATAATTAAATATTAAAAGAAACAAATAAACAAAGACAATACAGAAAATATGAAAGATTTTTCCCTGAGAAAATTTTCAGACACTTAAGTGAAAATATTTGGACAGAAAGAAGTAAGAGTTTGTTTTATAGTGGTGTGTTGAAAAATAACATATCATGAATGTGTTCCCTGACTTTTTTTTAGTCTTTCTTACAGTTCATTTAAAAGGCTGCAGTAGTGACAGACATCATAATAAAAAAAAAATAGGTATGGCTGATTGCACCTGTTCTACTTTTGTGGATCCATAATATATTCTGAAATATTTTTATTCATCAGAAATGCTTTTTGTTATTCTGCAGTTGAAGAGTCATTTGAGCCAGTGGCCATCTCCTAAGGGCTATCATCCATCCTGGTAAAATCCAGACTCTGGCACTGCTTCTATACATAATTAATGTTAGAGACTTAAAAATGAACAAGGATATTTTGGCAATAGGATTCATACCTATTAAAGATGAGAATGAAACTACACAGGTTTAATATATTGATAAATATCACATAATATACAACTGAATGGAATTTATCCCTCAGAGCTATAAACAAATAAATTGCAGCCCAGAGTCGTCAGGTCACAATCATTAGGAAAACATTAGATATATTTATGCCTCAGGGCAAAGTGTCATCTAATGAACGTATTAATAAGCCACCATTATAGCACACAGATTGTAAATTCCTTGGAAAAACAAAACAGCTCACCATACCTTTGGCCTCAAAGAGATGTGACTCATATCATGATATTATATCTTGACTGCTGTCTGCTTAAGAAAATAAGCGGCCTTTATTACTTTCAGATGTCCTATATTCTTCTTGTTTCGTGATTCAAACTTACTCTTTTCCCAAGTTTTACATGTCATATTTCAACAACATTCTCCTCTGCCTCTGCATCCAGACAGGTGAAGGAAACTTATTGTGGTCAGAGTTCTTGTCCTTGAATAACACTACACTAGAAAATATTCAATTTATTCACACACAGAACTGACCATCCTATTTAAGAGTAGGAAAACATTTATAAAATAATGAATATAGTTAATATTACTGTTGTATATGATATATGTACAAAGAACCTGAGACTATAATAATAACTCTAGTTCATACATTTTGACCATAACACCTCTTTAAAAAAGGACTACACCATATATCAAATTCACAGCTTGAGCCCAAACTTATCTTCCATCTATATTTTTTAAGCATAAATACTAATAAAAATGAGTTCTTAAGTAAACCACAGGCAGTTCTTATTACTCCTTATATACCTTGGCATGGGTTGACATCTTCCCTTATCATGAATCTTATCAGGCTTTGTAGCCCACATATCATAAAGAAGTCAGGCAGACAGGCTTGCCAGGTATGAGGAGAAAGAAAATAAGGATGGTCACAAAGATCAGAGAAAATTAAGCACAGATAGGCTTTTGATTTGATCAACAGATTGTAAAATGACTTTAGTGACTAAGTCCATCAACAAAAGGCTATCAAAACAACAGATCTGCAAATACATTAAACAGGCTGTTGCAAAAAGCTACTATTACAGAGGCTATTTGCATTCAAGAGAAGTTTCCTATTTGAAATGCGTTTTGTGAAACAAGTCATGGAACTGACAGATTTTAAGATGTTTTTCTATTAGATTCTAAGTGGCAAGGGATAAACTATTGTCTTAAGATTTCTTTATTACAATTATTTAGAGAATTAGATACAACTAAAACAAACAAACAAAAAAGATTCTTTCAGTGATTACATGCCCTTATCTTTTAACCATGTTTTTAGATAAACCTTTATCTATTATACAGTATTCTGTAACAACTTTGACCTCAGGGAGATCTCTTTGATAAAGATTCTTCCAGCAACTCTAAAAAAAAAAGAAGTGCACAAACTAAATAAAAAATCTAGTATGATTGTTTCAGTTACAGAGCTTTTCTTTCCATACGACTTATAGTGGGCCTCTCTTTTTTTTTTTTCTAAGAAATCAAAAAATCACAGATTTGGATTTATCATGTCTTTTATTTTACCTCTTAACTGTTTTCAATTTTTCAGGCTTTTACCTGTTTGTATCTAAAAGAGAATTCTTTCAAAATGCAATGATGTCTAAGAAAAGAGAGTTGTTGAAGTCTTGTCAATACAAAGATACTCCCTTGTTACTTTTAGTAAGCAGAATTTCCTTTTATTATCCTATTAATTAACTTTCATGCACTAGCAAGGGAAAATTTCTATTCACCTCTCTTGATAGAAAGAAAATTTCATCCATAATTTTCCAATGAGACTTTGAAAAATTTAGGCTAGAGTGTCAGCTAAGAGATATGTAAGACAAAATAAAAACTTGTATTTCATTAAATGTACAGTAACATTGCTGAAGCATAACCATTATCTTAAAAATTCGAGTTTTCCTTTTCAGCAATCATTACTAACAACACCTTTGTAGAAGAAAAATGCACTTGCGTCTCCTCTTCAATCATATTTAAGAAATCATTATTTATGAAAAGAAGTATTTTCTAGGACTACACTGAATGTGTCTTTTTCAAACTAGCAGTTGCAGACATAGTTAAATATGAAATACAGAGATCAGGGGAACTACACTTACAATTTAGTGTCATTCTTAATATTTCCCTTAACACATTCAAAATAAACTTCCCTTACAGTGAACTGAGATTCCAGTTTTCTTCAATGTTTAACTATTCTTACTCTCAGAAACAATGGTGCAGCCAGATCTCTAGTGCCTACAGCAAAATTTCTAGTTTCTCAGAGACATCTAATATTCCTTCTCACCAACATCATGCTTGTGATTCTGTGCAAGTCTCCACCCATCACTAATGAGTTCATCTGCTGTTTCCCTCCACTAACTGGCAACATCATCTGTCAGAAAAACATTTGCAGGTGGTTGGGTAGTTATGGGACAACTGCTCAAAGCTATAAAATTTAAGCTATTGTCCATCCAGTGTGAACGAATAAAGGAATATTAATAATATATTCACTTTTACTTTATACTTCCAATGAGAGATTGTGCTAGCCTATCTGTTCATAAAACACAGATGCAAAAATGCTCCATGTAAGGAAAAGAAAGACTTCTAGGTGCTTTGAAAATAGCTGCAATACAGGCAATTAGAATATTGTGCAAAGTCTGACTTGACAGGGTACAGAATATTTACAGAACATATTCGTTAGTTAATGATTAGACCCATTATTTATCCCTAACTATGACAGGCCCTATTCAATGCTTTAGAAGAGTGAATTTTAGCACATGTTGGTGTAAAGGATTCCAAGACCAAGACTATACATAGGAAAAAAAAATCTAAATGCCCTGAAATTGCCTTAAGACTTGTTCATTTAACTGCTTGCACATAAATATTTTTATTAAGATCAGATTTCCTCAATGTGGTATGCGTCAGACACAAAATCTCTACTATTATATAAACAATCAAATAAGTATGAATTATATTTTCGTTTTCTGTCGATTGGTTCTTCTAAACCTTAGGGTGCATTATTTCATTCTTCACTGGAGTTTAAACTCTATCACTTCTGACTGTGTTGATAAAAACACACAGGCATTATCACATTGTTCAAATAAAGGGATAACTTCAATGGTGTCTGAATGCTCTTAATATAATTTGACATTCGCAATATAAAAGCTAATTTTTGGCAAACAGGATTACATTCCTTCTGATGTGCTTTTGAATAGTAGCAGTTCATTAAATGCAATTTTCATTGGCACTACAGAAAATGCTTCTTTTTGCTTTTGGTCTGAAATCAGTTTTATTTCGAAAGAAGAACTGTATTTGCAGATAAATATAATTTTCAGCAACTCCTTTTTTACCCAACTAATACAACTTGAACATATCTGTATAACAAGTTCACTGGCTATCTCTCAAGCCATGCAGTAGTTAAGCTCTGATTCTGCAAATCCTGGAGAAACATTTAACAACTGACATACTGTAACCCGTAAGTGTCATGCCTAAATAACAGGGAGATGGAATAAACTCTCAGATGACTGTAAGGCAAGGAAGGAATCATAACAGGACTGTTTCACAGAATTATTTTTTATTCTCCCCCTAGCTTCCAACCTGCTGGCAGCTATAGTTTCTTAACTTCACCTTCTTTATAATACTGAAATTAACAGAAAAAAAAGCCAACCAATTGCATTTAACAGGGAAGCGAAAGCACCTATACATTTTAAGAATTTCTCTTTGTGTGTATATATGTATACATGTGTGTGTGTGTTTGTGTGTATGTGCACCATATATGTGTATTGTGTGAAACGTATTGTGTGAAACATGTATTGGATCCTAGAGGATCCTAGAGGATCCAATGGTATTTAACATACAACCAGCACACATATGGGTAAATAATAAGATGCAGCCCTTAGAGGTAGGTGGGTATTTCTTCTCACATTGTCTCCCCTCCATTCTTCTATTTTTTGTTGAGCGATTTTCACAGTATTTGGTAAAATTGATTCATTGGATAGCTTACTGCCAAAGCCTCTTGCAGCAGCAGCTAATGGCACTATTTTTGGAAAATCTGCTAAAGTATATACTGACTCTCTCTTGAATTATATGAAACACCTAAATTTCCTGTGTCAAGACATACTGTGAACATATATCTCATGCGAAAGAGAACTATTTACTTTCATTTCTTTTATTAAGATCAGCTGTACATGGTTGTTTGCCTGTTTGCCTGTATCTAAGGTTTTCTGATTTGTAATACAATTATTTTTTTATGTATCTTAAAGTGTATTTTTAAGACATTTAGTTTTCTTCAAAGAATAAGACATGCACAAGGTTCACAGAATTATTAAAAAGCACAAGTAACATCACAGTTACTTTCTTCTTATAGCTACAAAATTAGGGGGAAAAAAGGTAACTTTTGTTTTCTCTCAGTAAACAGTTTACTCTCACTGTAGTGTTCCCAGTTTCAACTTCACAGACTAGCCTTTAAATTTTAGAAGAAATTTCTTAAAATAACTTTCTCATCTTCTGTCCTAAACATTTTGCCTTCATTTCAGAAGACTGGCACTGACATGATTGGGATGAGTTTAAACTCATCCATTACAGCTTTTGGGCTGATAGACCTTATCCCCATCGGAACTCCATATAACCCCGCCTCTTTCCAAATCTTGTGTTCCTGCTGTGCTAAGTGTGGCAGCATACACAGACTAAGCAGGACCCTGCAGCATACCAGAAAGGTACAGGCAGAAACCAAAAAATAGCCCTCAAGCAGCATCCCACAACCTAAAAAGGCCAATGAGCCACCACTGAGTCCATCAGATTTTGCTTTTAACAAAAGACAACACCTCACTTAGAGGGCCTAGAGTGTCCTTGTAATGGTCATTCACCTGACCTATTTTAGGTATTTACCTTAGGATCAAAGTATCTCCCCACAACAACAACAAAGGGAGTCTGGATGAATATATGAGGCATACACATTTGGGCAGATCAATCTCAATATTTATTTCAATATCACCTTACCTAAAGTAACAAAATTTAGGTTTATATTGCCTAACCACAAAGTAGCTAGGGTTGGAATAGACCTCTAGAAACCATCTGGTCCAATCCCTCTGTTAAAGCAGGGTCAGCTAGAGCAGGTTGGTCAGGATCACATCCAGTCAGGTTTTCAATATCCCCAAGGATGGGACTCTACAACCTCTCTGGATACCTATATTTGTTCAACTACCCTCAGCTACATTCAAGGAGTGTTTTCTTGTGTTCAAGTGGAGTTTCCTGTGTTTCAGTTTGTGCTAATTTCCTCTCACACTATCACTGGTCACTGAAAAAAAAAAAGAGCCCAGACCCATCTTCTTTATACTTTCCATTAGATATTTATGAGTATTGATGATATTTTCTCTACACCTTTCTCTACTTGAGGCAAGACAGTCCCCCCTCTCATCCTCTCCTCTTATGACAGACACTCCAGTCCCTTCATCATCTTTGTGGCCCTTTGCTGGACTAGTTCCACCAGCTCCATGTCTTTGTCATTGGGGAGCACAGCACTTGTCATAGCACTGCAGATACGGCCTCAGTGAGGCTGAGGAGAAAGGAAGGATCACCTTCCTTGACTGCTTGTAACTGTCAGCCTAATGCAGCCCAGAATCATGTTGATGACCTTTGTTACACAGCACATTGCTGACTCATGATCAACTTCTTGTCCACCAGTACCTCCAGGGCCTTCTCTGCAAAACTGCTTTCCAGATGGTCGACTTCCAGCCTGCATTGCTGCGTGGGGTTGCTCCTTCCCAAATGTAGGATTTTACACTTCCCTTTGTTGACCTTTGTGTGATTCCTGTTTGCCCATTCCTCCAGATAGTCGAAACTGTGGTCTCTCTGAAAAGCAGCACAACAAACTGGTCTATCCAGCAGTCCTCCCAGTTTTGCATCATCTGCAAACTTGCTCAGGATGCATTTTGTCCCATCAACCAAGTCATTAATGAAGACATTAAACAGCATTCATCCCAGTATTGACCTCTGGGGGATACAGCTAGGGACTGGCCTCAACCTGGACTTTGTGCCACACTTCACAATCCTCTGATCTCAACAGTTCACCCAGTTTTCAATCTTCTTTGGTGAACAGCCCATATTTAATTAGCTACTCTATGAGAATGTTACGGGAGACAGAGTTAAAAGGCTTCCTAAAGTCAAGGTCAACAACAACATCCACTGCTCTTTCCTCATCCACCAAGCCAATCATCTAATTATAGAAGGCTATAAGTATAGTTAGGTATGATTTCCCCTTCATAAATCTATGCTGACTCTTCCAAATGACCTTCCTGTCCTTCATGCATCTGGAAATAGTACCCAGGAATAGATGCTCCATTACCTTCCCGGAATTGAGGTGAGGCTGACTGGCCTCTAATTCTCAAGAACCTCCTTCAGGCTCTTACTGAAGACAGAAGTGATGTTTGCTTTTTTACAGTCTTCAGAAATCTCTCCCAATTACAATAATCTTCTGAAGATAATTAGGAGTAGTTTTGCAATTGCGTAAGTCAGCTCCCTCACAACTTGTGGATTCAGGCCCATTAGCACCCATGGATCTGAATTTGTTCAGGTTGATTAAGCATTTCCTGAAGCCTGATACTCCTATATCAAGGAGACCAAGGACGGGTCTTCATTGCTCTAGATTTCTCCACTGGTCTCAGGACTTGGCATTCCTAAAGGTCAGTGTTACCAGTAAAGACTGAGACAAAGAAGGTATCCTGTACCTCAGCCTTTTTTGTATCTTTTGTCACTGGGGCTCCTGCACCACTGAACTAGAGGGTCACTTTTCCCTGGTTTTAGTTTTGCTGCTTGTGTGCTTGTAGAAACTCTTGTTGCCTCTTCCTTTGGCAGCTGTAATTTCCGGTGGACTTTTGCAAACCCAGCACCATTCTGCACACTCTGTCAGTGTCTCTGTAGTCCTCTTGGTTCACCTATCCTTGATTCCACCTCTTGTAACCCTCCTTTTCATGTTTTATTAAAGAACTCACTGCCCACCAGTGCAGGCCTCTTGCCTCTTTTTTTTTTTTTTTTTTTTTTTTTTTTTTTTTGCATTTCCCACTCGGAGGTCTCCGTTTCTGAGTTTAGATGTAGTGTATCTGGAATATCAACCAGCCATCCTGGACTCCCTTTCCTCCATACTCGTCTCATGAGATTCTTCCACAAAGGTTCCCGAGCAGGCCAGTTTGCTTTTCTGAAGTCAAAGATTGCCCAGTAGTGCTTTTTGCCCTGTTCTCTCCTTGCAGGATCCTGAACAGCACCATTTTGTGGTCACTGCTAGCAAAGGCCCTGTGTTGCCCCTGACTTTTCACATCTATGATCAGTTTTTCCTTGTTTGTAAAGATGAGCACAGAAGGGCACTTCTGCTTTTAAGAAGGAGAAGAGATGCCTTCCTGTGTTAGGAAATTGTCATCAATGTACTTCAGAAACTTTCTGGATTGCTTGTTCAGTGTTTTTTCCCTCCAGCTGGTATCTGGGTGGCTGAAGACCCCAAAAGGACCACGACATCTGAATACGAAGCTTTTTCCATTTATCTGAAGAAGGACTTGTTTATATCTTATTTGTAATACTGCATATTTTTCTGGGAAGACAAATAGTAAAAGTCACCCCCAAGAATGTTTAATTCCAACTGTGCACCTTATCACCGGCTGTTTTAGTTTTCGATTTCAATACTCAGAGATGCTGTGTGAGGCCTCAACTCTGTAGTATTCAGCTGTGCCTCTGACTGGGATATTCTCACAATAGCAAATAGATTTTAAAAATTGGCACTGTGTTGCTACCAAATTTTAGCAAGAGTTTTATTTATAACATTGCATTAATTCTCAAACTTTAAATGATACCATTAAAATGACAAGTGTATCCTTGATTAAATCCACTTGGAATAATGGCTATTTTTTTTAATAATATATTACTTTCTTTTATCTTCTTTTACTTCTTTTACTTTCTTTTTCTGCTACTCTCTTGATATCTGTCTACAAACAGGGAGGTAAGACTGCAAAGAGCGTATGCCTTCTTCTAAAAACGGTCAGATATTTGAAATCTAACTTAGTACTGTCTGGAAAAAAATCTTATTCTCAAAGGTAAAGCATTAATCTATTAACTGAAACAAATATGGCACTAAGAAAAGAAACAGAACAACTTTTGATCTTGAGAGTACTTTCTGGGGTATAAATAAAATCAGTTAAAATCTTCATAGATGCACCTGCAGGTATCTCATTGTAGTAATGAACACATTCTCATTAATCCAGGATTTTTCCCATTTAGCTACATTAAATGTGTTGGTTAAGTCAATATAGCAGGGACGCTATTAGACAGAAGGCAATTCTATTTGTTGTCTACTTAGGTGTTTGGAGTAACAGCTACATATATCATGCAAACGACACATGCTGCAAAAACTCTGTGTTTTAGTTATGATTGCAATTCTTGCCTGACTTGGGTAATGATACAAATACTGTTTGAAACCATACACAAAATTTAGACTGTTGGCTACAGTTTTGTCGTTAAGCTGATTTCCTTAGAACTAAAAAGAAGTATGGGCTCATAAACAATATCACTAATGTCTAGAAACTTACAGTAATACTAGTAAAATGGAGAATCTCTATAATCACATGGCTCAGTGAGCTGGGATTTAAAATCCTCAGTTGCAGTAAATTATTGTTGAGCTATTTCGTGCTAAATAAGAACATATCATCTAATACTGTAAGACATGATATAATTTTGAGAGACAGAAAAACAGCACTAGGAAGTATACATACATACACAGACATATATGGATTATCAAAAAGATGCAGATTTAAAAATATTATATGCTTTCAACACTGTAAAAAAATAAAATTATAGTGATTATTACTAGTAGTTATTATAAAATTCTGCATAAGCACTATAATATGTAGCCAAATAAACAGTTTTTCATCCTCAGCATACTGCAGAAGTAGACATTTAATGTTTGACCCTACCCACATTAAGTTAACTTCAGCATCATTGACAAAGACAAATAACTAATTTTGGAACAAGTCTTCTTTTTATGTAAAAGCCTAAACAGTCTAGATGACCTGTATCCTGTAAATGGCTGGTTTTCTTCATTGACCATGAACTAAGAAAGAATGCAACACTGGGAAGCAGGTATTTGAAATGCACTGAGATCGTCTCACTCTAGGTGTGTATATTGCTTCATTTTATTGAGGAAACAAAGCTATTCAGAGCAATGATGAATACCTAGTCCCACAGCTTTGTCCCTCTTGCATGCAGGCACCACATAATCAGAGGACCTGTTAATCTGTGCAGTCTGGCTCTCTCAAAAGATGGACTTTTCAATGATGCAGTGTGCCTAGACAGATATTGCAGTTTTCAAGTAGGACCCTCAAATACTTCCAGAGATTTGGACAAGAATGGACTTTTCAGTGCTGGAGACAAGGATGGGAAATACCTACAATCACCTCAGAAGCAACTGATCATTCCTCACGGGACAGAAACACCTCCACAGGAGGCAAGGACCAGGACTCCCTTCTCCCTATTTTCAGGAGGACTGAAACCAGTGTCTTTAACCACTCAGAGAAATACACTAAGAGACCAAATACCTCTAGAAAGATCCAGTTCTTCCTGGAAATTATCTTTAGTATTGGAAAGTCCAATTAAACACAGCTGATGGACATTTTGTTGAGCCCTGCATGCTTACCCCCAGAAAACGGAGCTGTGGTCTTGCAGACCATTCAAGTACCCCTTCCCCAGCAGAGCCAGGACTGGGGCTGCTGGAGCCATCTGAAGACTGCAGTGACCACCCCTCGGTGGCTCCGGCCTCTGTCACCTGAGCTGGTCACCTGTGCAGGGTCTGCAGAACTTTCCATGGAAAAAGCCTACCAAACAAGATCTAATGTACTTGTTCTAGCTAAAAGAGGAGGATAGATGATCTGTTTATACTGAGGGAATTATATATTCTCTCTCTCCTTTTTTTTTTTTTTTAATTCAGAAATTTTCTTGTTTTGTAAAGAGAAATAATAATAATAAAGTTTATCTGGCTGAGATTGTACTGCACTGTAAAATGAACCAATCTAAATATGGAGAAATTGAGTAGTGTCATTATTACTCAACTTATGTTAGCTGCAGTTTTGACTCACTGATTTAATGAATTTTATAGTCCAAAGCCAGTTTTCTTGTGTGAAATTGTAAGCTTATGCCTGGAATAAATTTGGAGGATTTCTCTGTGAATGCTGTTGTGTCATACACTTAAATTTCATTTTCCAGTGAATGTGACTTCTAATAAGCCTCCCCAAAGAGAACTGGCACATAGCAAACAGAGAAGGGTGAGCCTATCTTACAGGAACTGACTGAAAAAGCTCAGCTTGTTTAGTCTACCAAAATACAAGACAAGAGAGTACAGGATTCTTCTCTGTAAGTACATTGGGAATAAACACAAGGAGGAAGGAAAGGCTATTAAAACTAAAAGACGGTATCAGCACAGGAACAAAAGGTATGTAATTTGGCCAAACAATTGCACTGCAAATTAGAAGATGATTTCTAACCATCAAAAATGAAGTTGTGAAGCAGCATGTGAAGGGAAGAATAAAAACTGGGAATGTTTTTATTCGGGTGTGATAGACAAGTAAGTAGAGGAATAAGATTATACGATGAGTCACCCGAAGTAGCAGGTGATGACTCGATAGTCTCTTCCAGTCCCATATTTTTCTCTCTTAAGGCTGGATAAGTTTGTTGGGATCAAAATAACCAGTCTCATACAGGAAACGTTGACACTTATTTCCAGTGCAAAAACACTTTTCCTCTGGCTCACCAGAGGTATCATGAAATAGCTCTCAAAAATGGAACAGCTGCAGCAAGACAGAATAAATCTTCATCCTCTTGGTGGCTATGGAGCTGTTCTAAGACACGAGAATCAGCTGGTGATTTAGGACACACACTGTTAGTTTTTAGATCTTCCGCTGCTTACAGTAATAGGGAAAAATTTATTATGGAGTTGTTCTTAATCTAGCTATACATGGTTTCACTCTTGAATTAATCCTTTTGATGCTGAAAAGCATTCTGATCTCCTGTAAGTACACAAACCTAATTACTTATGCCACCATTATTCATTCCTTTTCACTTTCTTTGTCTATAATAATGCACGAACATCATGGACAGTGACAGATCAGGCAATGCAATGTGATGTGCAATTAGTCCTAAACCTGAGTCTATTATGCACTTTTTATGCTATTAGATTATAACATAAATATCAACCAATTACATATCAGGCAATTTCTGTAAGAAAATAATATTCTGTTTCTTGAGCATCTCAAAATGCCATTTCAGATATTGATTATGATTTTGCTAAGGTCATTTGTTTCATTTTTTCAATTTTCAATTTTCAGAATATGTTCAGAAAAAGAAAAAAAAAAAAGGAACTTTAGACAAAACTGCCAATAAACTTCCAGTCTTCAATACAGTAAGTTCAAAAGTAAATCAAGGACTGACTTACACTATTTTCCATGACCTCTTTCCTTCCCTTTCACATCCACTCCATCCCGAAAACTACACATTTAATGGTACTTGGTACATGACAACCGATCAGTGTTACATGACAGCTGCTCCCGAAGTTGATTTCAGTCATTCCAAATCTATGGAGATGATGATTACTCTTTAAGGCCAGAATAAAAAATGGCATTGAATCTCAGAGATGTATCCCTACTGCAGCACTGAAGATAATCAGTCAAAAAGAACTGCAGGTTGTGTTGTCTGTTCAATTGTGTATTTCCCTCCTTCCCAGAAAGATGTGATGTTTGATGATAGATAAGATGTTCTTACCATTTGAACATCCACTGCTATTGTTACTAGCCCCTAATGAATGTCCTCAGAGTACCCACTGAGCCTCTTTGGTCCACAGGAAATTATATGTCTAAATTTCAGTGGTATTATTTCCCCAGATAAATAAAATGTCCATGAATTCCTTTATATATTTATTGTAAAAGCAGACTGCTATTGCTGCTTCAGCGGTATGTGTGATGGTGGCAAGGTTAAACAAATGTGAATTAAGTTTAACACATCTATTTTCAACAATATGTAGTTTTCCCCCTCCAGATGATAGGTTATTCTGTTTATTTAGCACTACAACATTGAATTGTGCTGAAGTGAAAATTCAAGATCAAACCAGAGAGTAACAGAGGTTGTAAAAGTATATAAAAAAAGACATAGTGTCTTTGTTTCTCAGGTGTTTGATGTGATTTTTCAGAATTGTTCAACTCCTAGCTTAGCACAAAGACAGACATTCAGAGTTCAATCTTCTCTTTAACAGGGGATCAAATCGTTTTGTAAGTCTAATCAGAATATTATGAATAGAGTGAATTTCTGAAAATCTACTTCTAAATTTTAGTCTCTTGACAGAAGAGATAGGTAAGAATATTACGTATTAATACTTTTGTAAATATATATATATGTTTGTCTCTCTATATACTTATCTTTTTATAGATACCAAGAGCAAGAAAAAGATACACCCAACAATTTATTCTTCTTCTTTTGTAAAAGCAAGAAACAATTTGCAAAACAAGTTGTGGTTCCATAATTAAATGTTCAGAAATCTTAAAATGTCAAAATTAAAAAGCCTTAATCAGTTTTAATTTTATTCTTCTGTTCATTATGGTAAAGTATACAATGATTTTCTCAAGCATATACATGCTTTTTTTCCCTTTCTTTTTAAGGATTTTTTTCCATTTAGTTTTGAAGAAAACCTATCATCTTATGAATCTGTTTTTCAGTTCTGGTGTGTTAAGTGGCAAATAATATATTGTTTACAAAGTTTCTTATTGATTTTTAATAATTATACTATATAATGCAGAATTTCACACTTCTTGGGTAAAAGTTAAAAAAAAAAACCCTGACTTTATATTAGAAAAACTATTATATTAGCTGACTTTATGTTAAAGACCTTATAAATAGTATTTGCTGTAATAATTACTCTCTCACAGAGGCTGCTACAAAACACATCAATGTTCTTACAGTATAAGATTTGTAAGTATTATAAAGAACTTAGTCCAAGACAGTGCACATGCATATTTTATCCCGAGTCAAAGTGGTTGTAAATGTAACAGAAAATTCATCTTCAGGAAGCACTAGTCCTTACAGTTTCTTAAAAAGTCTTTTTTTTTTTTTTAAATGCATTTTCATCCGCATCTCACACGGTTAGAATTTGCACCGTGAAAAGTGCCTTTAGTAAAATCTCCTCCTGCTATAGAATAAGAAAAAATACTGATAAAGTTTCTAAAAGTAAAGAAGCAATAAAGCTGCTAGAAAGGGAACTTTTTTTTTTTTTTTTTTTTTGCAACACCTACAACTTATCGAATCATGATAGACGGAGGACTTTCTATCCCCATGTGCTTGTTCTGCATGTCTGCTAGAAGTTATCAGCTCGTATTGTTCACTAATGCCGGTATAAAACAAAGCACAGTGGCATTTTAGGACCATCAAATCATACCTGGTGAGATTTACTGCTGTGAGATGAAAGTCTGTTTTATTCTCTCTTGCAAACCTCTTCCTTTGGAGGTCCCTATATGACTCAGATAAAATACTGACATGAGCACTTACTTATCCTGATTTAAAGTTCATTTAAATCTATAGGGATTGTTCCACTGACATTAATGGGTTTTGTATTGGGCCCTTCTAGCACATTGGCAAGATCTCCAGGCAAGACTCCAAGATCCTTAAAAGGGCACGACAAGCAGTCTTACTAAACATATGGTATAAACACTACTCATCTGTGACACACAATTACCTTTTTAAAATACTGTTTTAAAATTTACTGTTGGTACAAAAGAACATTACATTTGCTTATGATAGATACTGGAACAACCAAGATACATGAGCATGTACACCCTCACAGCTTCTCCCTTTTTCCCCAGCAGGTAAGTAACTGTTTCCCCAGAGGTTGAGCAGTTTGTTTCCCCATGTTTCTCTTCAACCTCAGACACTGGTGGAAAAAAACAAACAAACAAATAATAATAATAAAAAAACCCTGAGCTGGGTTCAGTAACAAAAGAAGTTCCATTAATGTAGTTGGGATAATGTAAAGCATCCTTTTAAGAATTCATGATAACTCTACCTGTAGCAGGAAAGAATATAAGAACATTTCTAAGCAAATGGCATAATTAAGTTGGGGAATGCTTCTTGGATTACTGACACATTTTCTTGCCTTTTAGCCAAAATGTTAAAATTAAGACTGTTTGATTTAAATTTTCTGTGCATGTGTGTGCATAAATCCTTTTTTTTTTTTTCTTTTTTATCTAACCTTATAACTAAAATACTCTGTTTCATTTGATACGACTCACAGAATAAAAGCAACAAATTCTGTAGTCAGGTGAAGAAGAAATATAAGAAAAACTATTCAAGGAGTCTGATATGTAATGCTGTAAAATCAACTTTTTAGAGATCAGCTAAGGTTTTCAGTAATTATATGAATGACAATGTTGGTCAGACACAAGACAAAACCAGAAGACTGACTATTGCCAGTGATTTACACTGACAACTGTAATGTGGCAAATAGTAACATTAAGAAACTAGTAATGTTTAACATAGAAAAGGAAGTCAATAAATCACAAGCAAGGCAACCTCTTGTGTTGCTGAGTGAATGTGGTTTTAAGCTTTGTATTAATACCTAATGTGAAAACAAAGCCCCTGTGGATAGTGTTGACTATCTCATTAGCCAAAGCGTAATAAAAATTATTAAATGAACCGTGGCAGACTTCCAAAATTCTCATATTCTACATAACCTCTATAGAACACTTCAGGACCAGTCAAAAAGATTAAAATGAGGATAAAAATATAAGAGAAAAGTCTAGTAAAAAGTTATTAAAATGCAAAAAAGCCATAATTAAAGCATTGTCTTTGGTCCAGTCTTCTTACCAAATTAATAACTCAAATAAATACATTAATAACTCCCCATGGCTATCAGAAATGTAAGAAGATGCTATGCACGAAACTGACCCAAACAAACACAGAGACCTGACAGCATTCCCACAGAGTTCTTTCAGGATTTTAAAACTCCATATTTATTTAAGGTCACATGCAAGGAAAGCATTCTACAGAATTTAGAGATGGGAAAAAAAACACCCAACTACTAATAGTAAAATAGGAAATTTAAGACCATGGTCATTAAATTCAGGTAAAACTTCTGACTCAAAATTCAACTAAATCACAAGAAATGTTGGCCAAATAATCACAGATGATAACTGATTAAAAAATTGAGTGTGACAGCGACTAAGAAGTAATTTAAAGCAAAGTTTATAAAACATATGAAAGAAAACATAGATATTTTAATAAGTGAAATCTTAACCTACTTAACAATGATATTTTAGGAAATGCTAAATGTCTTTGAATTAACTCCAGAAGCTAATGATTAGATATTTTCCCTAGTGCAAAGGACTGCAAAACGGTTGCTCTGGGCAGTGAATATGATTGTACATGAGAGAAATTTAATCTTGCTCTAATTTTTGCATTAAAATCACAAAGTAAATTTTGTGAAACTTATCTTGTTAATTTAATGGTCAAAATTTATATTGACCATTATATTTGACCATTTATATTTGACTATTTATTGGTCAAAATAAATATAAATTAAATATAATTAATTAATTATTATATAAATTAAAACGAGCCTATGGAAGTCAACAGAGCTAAGGTGTTTTCCCTTGCTAAGTGATTCTCTCTATAGAACAAAGCAATATTCTTTGCAGCAAATTAGAGACTCTTGAAAAGATGTGAGGTCAAAATTTTGCTAACTTCCTAGGAAAAAAAAAAAAAAAAAGCAAAAGGACAAATCAACTCTTCCTGCACCCAAATCCACCAGCAACTGCCAGAGGAGGAAAGGAGATGTCATGCTATCTCATTAAAGGAGACAGTAAAATAATCCAGAGGGGGCAACAACCATCGGCCTTTAGCTAGTTGATTTTATTCACCAGCACCACATCCATGATTAACAGGTGCAATTGTTGTAGGAATAGACTTATTCAGTTAGCAAACAGCAATTGGCACAACCAAAGGGAGAAGTAGTCCCAGAAGAATGCTGTCGCGTGTTCAGGGGCTCTCAACCTTGCCAGGATGCTACTGTATTTCTTCTTCCTGAATGGACAGGGAGAGTCCATTTGCAAGAAGTTACCTGAGCCCAGCGTCCCAGGTAAGAGGAGAGAGGGAATCACATGGTCTGGCCAAAGGAGCTGGTCAGGTGTCATTTCTGATCCCCATTCAATTTGTCAGTGTTGGACTCTGTCCTTTATACCTATAGGTGAGACATACATGACTGTGTTGCGGTCCTCTTTATGAGGTGATCTACCCAGAACCTTTAGGTGAGATCCTTAAGTGATCCGCTCTTTGTGTCATCAGTGAGGTGAGTTTTTCAAAGGTATCCATTTTTTAGTGAGTTTGGTATTGCTTTTAGCAAAGCGAGACCGCCCTGCTTCCATAAGGCTTTCCACTTCCCTACCTTGCAGCTGCGGACAGTACCCATCATTTCCCCATCGCGTTTCTGCTACTTTGGCAGAGCTTGTGCAATTCATCAGTTTTACTGCTAACTCTTTACTCACCCATCAGTAGACTGTAGAGTATCTTCCCAATTTGTTTTGCCATGTGATGAATGCAACATTTCCCTTTTGTTCCAGAATCACTCCATATAAGTATTAAGGTTTGTCCTAAAGTTAAAGGCTATCTGATAGAATCTGTTTTCTTCACTGTGCCTTAAAATGCCATCTCTATTTCAAACAGCTATCCCCAAGGTTTCATCTCGGAGCACAGCTTTGGGCAGATCCCTACTGGAGAACAAATACAGCTTCACTGATCACTAATTTGTGCAACAAAGTTGCTTTTCCCAGACTGAAAAAAAATGCAGAATGTTCATTCTTCCTGTAGGAATCTGTTGAGATGTTGAGAAAGAGTTCTTCACAGAGAGCATAAAAATCACAGGATTAATGCCCGCTTAGGGGATTTGGGGATGTAATGATGGCTTATTTTTATTCATGGAGTCTTTATCAATGAATTCCCTGACTAATGAAGTTACTGAGAAAAAGAAAAAGAAAAGGAAAAAGAAAAGAAAAAGAAACTCACAAAGAAATTAAGTTCTTAATCATTATAATTTCTGGTTCCTATTGAAAGGAGACATATTCCAGCCAACATAGCTCCTACTGAAAATTCTCCTGATTTTTTATGTAGAAGCAAACATACACATAAATATATGTCAGAAAAAATCTGCTCATGATCTTATGCCTACTTTGAGCTTAACTTCTGGAAGACCAATTGTTAAAAGTAACCAGCAGGTCTAGAAAGGAAAAGAATAGAAGAAAATCTTCTGAATTTCAGCTCATTTCAGAATCAAGGCTTAGTAAACTGGTTTCGTTTCTAGTCAGTAAATCATCTATGAACTTAGAAACTTCTGTTTTAACAGTCTTTAATCATTGTTACTTGATATCTGATTGTATTTTGCCAATAATAACTTTGTTTATATCTTTTCTAGATTGCTATCCATACAAATTGTACTTGCAGTTATTGTGAAATGCTTTAGCAAAAATAAAGAAATAAAATGTTGCTTTCCAAATACCTATAAATATATTAGCCCTTGCTAATTCAGGGTTATAAAGCTGTATGAAAGACAAAAGCTGAAATTCATAGCTGTCAGCAAAAGAATAGTTCTGAATGAATTTCCAAAACCACTATTAGTAGATTGATCTAGCCTTGCATGTCTAAGCTACAGAGAATATTAAAAACATAAGTTTTGTCTTTTGGCCAAAATATTCAGAATATAATTCTCACTGCTCTTGCTACTGAAGTGAAATGGCAAATCTTTGTGTATTCATTTTTAAAACTGTTTTGCAACCTGATCTCTTTCACTGCTTTACACTCAAAAATACAAGATAGTAGAAATATTTGGCAGAAGATGTAACAGCACATATCAACATTTTTCCCTTATTGTGTTAAATTCAGGGGAAAATAAAATAAAAAAAAAAGAACGTTTGCCTTGTCAGTGATGCCTTTTCCAAAGTTTAATGCTTTTAAACAGTACCTTTCCTGATGCCAGTCCTAATGCCTGGCAGTATTTTCTATAAATATGTGGTTTTATTGACATAGAAGTAAATTCAGCTAAGAAAGGTGAGCATACCTGGGTCATTCCACGTCAGGGCGACCAGAAGAGATGGAACACTGCTAGCACAACAGGTCTAATGTATATGGTACAATAATTGATGATTCAGAAAGCAAATAGAAAAATCCATAGATCTAAATTAAGACCTGTCTTGTCTATACAAATAAACCACGCAAGGAAATGCTTCAGTAAAGAAGTAATTATTTTGGGATACTTAAATCAAACTATAGTTTCATGGCTTAATATGACTTTCAGTAGGTATTCAAAAGGCATCCAAACATTGGATGCTTTTGCAACTAAAAAGGGAAAAAAAAAAAAAAAAGAGGGAGAACTGTAAGAAGAATCCTTGAATAGATTTTGCTACTGCAACTTCATTCTTCCATACGTGACAAAAATCCATAAAAAGTGGTAGGGAAAACCAAAAGTGAATCTGAGGGATTAGGCCATCCATTATTTGCCCCATTTAAGTAAAAATATTATAAAGTATGATTGTGCAGGACATGGACCTAAGCAGCCTGATCTGACTAACCTGTTCTGAGTAGAAGTCTGTACCGGCAAGCCTATGGAGTAGAGGTCACTTCCTACTTTCATGACTCTGGATTCTGTGTTAGAGGAGCAAAACAACGATTCCAGGATGAAAACTATTCACAGCAAGATTTCAGAGAGTTAAAACAAACATAAATTTGTCTATGAGTCTGCAGCTGAAAAGCCAAGAATGAAATCAAGAAGATACGCAGAACCTTCACAGACCAGCAACCACTAGGTCTATTATATATTTCATTGAATTGATCCTCCTAGCAATTAACTTTCGAAGGGCTAGGAAACAAAATTTCCTGGAAAGCAATAGAAAAAGAACAAGGCCTGATGAGATGGCACCAAGAGTGTGACTATTTATTAGTGAAAGCAATCTTAACAATAATAAACCTTTGTGGATATTCATGGTAGAATCTGTCAAGTGACTATGAGCAAAAAGTAAGAAGTCAACCAAAAAAAAAAAAAAGAAAATAGGCTTAAAGTATTTGATGAAATTACTCTAGATAAAAAGTTATTTTTATTATTTGTAATCTTATTTATATAGATTCCTGTACTTTTTCTAATGATTCTAAAGAGCAATATATAATTAAGCATATACAAGTAACAAGTTTTTTTTTTCTTTATAAGTAATAAAATATGAAAATATATACCAAGTCTTTACATTTTAAAACAGAATCATTATCTCCCCCCTCATTTACACTCACAGCAAAACCAAAAGCTGCAAACATTTTAAGAGCTTTGAGCTTTGCAGTATTACAGAAACATTCCAGATAGACCCAACTGTCATATGATCTGTAA